>PVJC01028156.1:0-22756 GCA_004026665.1 Murina feae
CAAGGAGAGAGGCCTAGAACAGGAAGAGGATTAAAACCCTGGTGTAGATGAGGCTCAAGAAGCCAGGAACCAGGAGGCCCTGACAGTATTCTGCATCTAAGAACACAGGGCTCCATCATCACTGCCTTGGGGGCCCCGATCTTTTTGTGCTTTTGCTTCTAATACTTATCCTTAGAACACGTGTTATCTGCCAGTTTCGGGGTTTGCTTATTGCATTTTCAGAATTGAATTTTTTAAGAGCAATTGCCTCAATACAATTTTGTGAACTGGTAGCACTGAACACTTCTAATTAGGTTGCTATAGCCCTTAGCCAAATTACTGCAAATGTCATCTCTGCTCCCTTTTTGATGCAAAAATGTAGGGCAGTCAGCAATATACACAATTTAATCTCAACACAGGCAGACGCTGCTCATGGTGACAGAAGGGTCTGTTTTCCATTAACTCAAAATTTGCTTAGTCAAGCAACTCCCTCATTACACAGCTTGCATGTAAAGAATGTTTCTGTCTTTCGAGCAAGCTGCTACTTTAGCAATTAGCTGTCCATAAAAATGTGAGTAACTGCTCTGTCTCTGGCTGTTTGGTGAGTGGATGGTGCCCACTGGCCAGCTGTGGCCATTCTCAGTCCCCTCTATTGGCACAGACACAAATTCAGGGGATTCTGTGTCATTAGAACACCCGCCAGCATTGGTGAGTGACTTTCCGGCCTTGCCATTGCTCTTTTTATAGCAAATCCATATTCATTTAGTGAAAACATTTATTTGAAAATTCTGATTTGGTCAGCTCATGATCTAATTTCCTTAACTTTTCTTCCTCATCCCATATTTTTATATCCCCCTCCATTAACGTGTTCCGGTGGGAGGCTCATCCCAACACCCATGCCTAGATCAATTCATATAGAAAGTGTAGCAAAACAGAATGAACAGTTGGTCAAGAAGAATATAGTAGTCCTTGCATATCTGCGGGGGATTGGTTCCACATCCCTGAAAGATTCCAAAATCCATGCATGCTCAAGTCTCATATAAAATGGAATAGTATTTGCACATTACCCTTACGTATAAACAGATTCTTCAAGTCTTCTCATTATTCATAGATTACTTATAATACTAAATTTAATGGAAATGCTATGTAAATAGTTGTTATATACTGTATTGTTTAGGGAATAATTATAAGGAAAAAAAGTCTGTATATATTTTTTGGTATAAACACAACCATCACAGGCCTAACTCCATAGTATATGTCAGCAACCATGTGACCTTTTTTTCAAACATTTTGATCCATGATTGGTTGAATCTATGGATGTAAAACCATACAGAAGGTTAACTGTCCTGGTTACCAGCATTCAATACTCACTATATATGAGACATTGTAGTAAATCCTTTAGATCTCATTTTATTTTGGCTATAGTTAAAAGGATATGCCTTCTTATTCCCAATTAACAGATGAGCAGACTGAGTCAGTGAAAATGAGTGGCCATCTTAAATGTTACACAGGTGAGTTAATGAAATGGCTATAGCATCCAATGCTATAGCTCTTTGTCCATCGACTTAAACAACATGGTCATGACATTAAAACAGCTGTCCTTTCCGATTTGGAATCCACAGCTCCAGGCATAAGCCCTGGGCTCACTAGGCATGTACCTAGCTACTGTGTATACTTTCTGCAAGTGAAGCTGGTTTCTGGAAATGGTTTGACTTAGTCTCTGGGGTTTACTACTTATGGATAATCATCTAAAATCAAGCTTACTGGATGGCGGCATAGGTAAACACCTATACTTGCTGCCTCTCATAACCACATCAAAATTACAACTAAAAGGCAGAACAATTACCACCCAGAACCTTTGGAAAGCAGGTTGAGTGGAAGTTCCACAGCTAGAGAGGTGAAGAAAGTGCATTGAGACGGATTAGAGGTGCGGAGGTGCAGAAAGTGCTGGCACCTGGATGTGCTGCTCTTTTAATCTGGAGGGAGATACAAGCTCCCGCTTGCTCTGAATTCCAGTTCTGGATGAGACTCTTGGGGACCCAGAGACATACAGGGAGAAATTGGACTGTCTGGCATCAGGACAGGAATGTGAGGGTGGCTTTCTCTCAGAGGTACTCGCAGTGATCATTGTTCCTGTACGGGGGCGTGGGATGAGGAGATCCAGGGCCTCTGCAGTGCAGGAATGACTGGAAGCCATTGCTGTTTGCTCTGCCCTGGTGTTTCCCATAGACCCTACCCACCCAGTTTACAGCCCCACCCAAGCTGTGTGTATTGGCTTTTGCATATGAATGGCCTATCCTTTCTCTGCCTAGAACTTGTCAAACTACAGCTGGGTCAGAGAGCCCCAGAGCTTACAAAAGAAGGCCCAAGGCACAGCAGCAGCAGTTGGGCCTCATCTGGGCACTTCCAAACCCCATACAGAAAGGAGGAATCTGCAGATGTCTCTAGCTCTTGCTGGGTGGCCCCAGACAGTGGCTGACCTTGCACCTCCCTGAAGACCCAAGAGCCAGTGTACCCAGTGGTCATAGTGAGACCATACTGATTACAACTCCTCACATCCATAAGAGACACACTCAAGGGGCAGACTCAGTGAGCACCAAAGCCCCATTGAAGCAAGTTCTGCCCCATAAGGGTATCTTCTGCACAACAGATCCTCCAGTGTAGACACAGCTGGTTATCAAAGCCAATTGGCCTGAAGGTCAATTCCTCCCAGTGATACCAATAGCAGTCAAGGGTTAACTACAACCAGTATGTGCAAACAGCCCACAGAGGGGTGCACCAATAATGTCCACCTCAAGTAATGGGGGAGGCTGAGCCACTGGGCCTATAGGACACCCACCACACAAGGCCACTCTATCAACTCAAGGAGACTTAGCAGCTATCCAGTACATAGAAACAAACACAGGGAAGGAGCCAAAATGTGGAGACAAAGAAAAAGTCACAGATGAAAGAAATGGATGAAAGCAAAATACTGCATATAGAGTTCAAAACCACAGTTATAAGGTTACTTAAGAATCTTCTAGAAACCTCTAAGAAATTCAGTGAGACCCTCAAGGATACAAAAAAGGACCAATCAGAAATTAAGCATACACTGACTGAAATAAAGAATAATATACAGAAATTCAGCAGAAGACTAGAGGATCCCAAGAATCAAGACAAAGATTTGAAATATAAAGAAGCAAAAAACACCCAACTGGAAACACAAAAAGAAAAAAGAATAAAAAAAATATGAAGATAGTGTAAAGAACCTCTGGGACAACTTCAAGTGCACCAACATCCAAATTATAGGGGTGCCAGAAGAAGAGAGAGAGCAAGATATTGAAAACCTATTTGAAGAAATAATGACAGAAAACTTCCTCTACCTAGTGAAAGAAATAGACTTACAAGTCCAGGAAGCACTGATAACCCCAAACAAGAGGAATCCAAAGAGGACCACACCAAGACACATCAAAATTAAAATACCAAGGGCAAAAGACAAAGAGAGAATCTTAAAGGCAGCAAAAGAAAAACAGTTAGTTACCTACAAGGGAGTACCCATATGACTGTCAGCTGATTTCTCAACAGAAACTATGCAGGTCAGAATGGAGTGGCAAGAAATATACAAAGTGATGAATAGCAAGAACTTACAACCAAGATTACCCAGCAAAGGTATCATTTAGAATTGAAGGTCAGAGAAAGAGCTTTACAGACAAGAAAAAAGCTAAAGGAGTTCCTCACCACCAGTCCAGTATTATATGAAATGCTGAAGGATATTCTCTAAGAAGAGGAAGAAGAAGAAAAAGATAAAGAAGTAAAGATAAAAAATTATGAATAACAAAATGATAACAAATACATATCTATCAACAAGTGAACCTAAAAATTAAATGAATAAAAAACCTGATGAACAGAACAGACTAGTGAATGTAATAGAATCAGGGGCATGGAAAGGGAGCAAACTGACAATTCTCAGAGGGAAGGGGTTGTGGGTGGGGGGGTGGGAAGAGATTGAACAAAGAGCTTACACCTATGGATGAGGTCAATGGGGTAGGGGGAAGGCCTAGAGTGGGGTGGGAACTGGATAGAGGGGAGCTATGGGGGGAAAAAGAAGAATATCTGTAGCCCTAACTGGTTTGGCTCAGTGAATAGAGCGTCAGCCTGCAGACTCAAGGGTCCCAGGTTTGATTCCAGTCAAGGGCATGTACCTTGGTTGCGGGCACATCCCCAGTAGGGAGTGTACAAGAGGCAGCTGATCAATGTTTCTCTCTCATTGATGTTTCTAACTCTCTATCCCTCTCCATTCCTCTCTGTAAAAAATCAATAAAATATATTAAAAAAAAAAGAAGAATATCTGTAATAATCTGAACAATAAAGATTTTTTTTTAAATCAAGCTTACTGCCAGGCTGGCATGGCTCAGTGGTTGGGTGTCAACCTATGAACCAGGAGGCCATGGTTTGAATCCAATTCAGAGCATATGCCTAGGTTGCAGGCTTGTTCCCCAGTGTGGGGTGTGCAGGAGGCAGCTGACCAATGATTCTATCTCACTATTGATGTTTCTCTCTCTCTCTCCCTTCCTCTCTGAAATCATTAAAAACTATATTTTAAAATCAAGCTGACTTAAAACCCCAACTCTTATGAATTATTCACTCCAGGTTCTTCTCTGTTGAGATTAATCCACCAGTTAGAACCAGACCTGAATCTCTGCGCTCAACAGGAGGCCTCCTTCGTTCTTGATCTGGGAGACAGATGGGGAAGGTGGGCCTGCTAGTGAGAACTGAGATCTTCCCTTTCACACAGTCAGTATCACATAAAAACAGACTCTTCACCTCTTTCATGATTCACAGCCTTGGTTAAGAACTGGCTTTCCTGATCGGTTTCTTTTTCCCATCTCCTGTCACTCAGGTTATATAAGCTTTTTGCTTCATGATTTTATTTCTACTTTTAACTTCATTTCTCTCCTGGCCCCTTGAAGGACTAAGCTTTTTACTTGCCAACCATTTGGGTTCTCTCTGACTACTGCTTTCAGCTCACTTGAATTATCATTAGCTTAAGTTTTTTCCTTTAACTTATATTTCCATGCTGACTAGAAATATCAGAAGCACCGTAATAACACATTCTTCTCACTGTTGACATTCAACCAGAACAGTATCCACTAGATTCTTATTCCTAAATAGTTTTGAAGTTTTTCCCTTTTAAACCAGTAACTTTCCGACTTTCCTAATTCCAGACCTTCATTATTTATCATGTAGATTATGGAAATTCCTTCTAACTGCTCTCCACATGGTCACCCTGACATCCCTTAATTCTACATTTCAACCAGAGGAATCTTTCTAAAGATAATGCCCCTTCTTTTTAAAACCCTTCGGTGCTTTCAGGATTAAGTCCAAGTACCTTATGGCATCTATCTTGGCTATATTTCCAATGGTATTCATTCTTCAAAATCCAATAGGAATTTCCTCTGTATCTCACTTACTGCACTCCAAGCACTTACTATGAAGGCATTTCTTAGATTGAGCTGTAACCATGTATACACAAGTCTTTCTTCCTACTCTAAGTTTTAGATCCGTTGACTAGACTGGGACTATGTCTACTTAATTTTTATATCCCCAGCTATAGCACAGTGCCTACCACTCATTGGATGATTAAGAAATGTTTGCTAAATGAATGGAATAATAAATTAGTTAATTGGGGAGATAGAGGTCAGCATTACCATCCCCTTCTTTCCTGATGTGTTCAGAGTGTTTGTCCATGCCCACATATAGGGTGAAGGGACTTGTTCAGATATATGGATGGAGGCAGTCCCTGAAAGTCCAGGGAAATTGCCCAACTTCTTTTAGATCAGTTATATTCCAAGCTAATTCAATTGGCCTTTATGCTGTAAAAAACTTTCATCCAAAGTATCTAATTTAAACTCAAATTTGCATATGCCCTTAGCTTGTGGAAGAGGAGGTAATATTGCAAAATTATTCTGAAATAGGTTTTTGTGATTACAGTAGTTAGACGATAAAAGCAGGGAGGTTGATCATGTTGATTTCTGAGAGAAAATGGAAATTTGGCTGTGGGTGGAGAGCAAAATCAGTGAGTAATGTTCCTTCTGCCTCTAACCTCAGTGATATTAGGATGGAGTGAAGTGGAGTGGAGGTGTTTGGAGGGGTCCTGGCCAGCCATACCACCAGCTACTTACTGACAACCGTAGGCGGTGCAAGGCTCTCAGAATAAAGAAACAATTAAAGTGTGCTTCCCTCCTCCTGGTGTGTAGGTGGGGGGCAAGGACACACAATAGGTAATTAGAAGACCACGTGGAAAATGCTAGAATAGAGAATGAACAAAATGCTCTGGAAGTGAAGTAGGGGTTGAAGACATTGTCACTAGGAACCCTGAGAGAACTTAATAGAAGTGACATTTGAGATGAACATACAAGGGCTATTAAGGAAAAACAGAAATTCAGCTAGAGAGAACGTTTTGTATAAAATCCCCAGGGTGAGGTCAAGTTCTGATACTGGGGCCATGATTCTGTGAGGCCAAGTAACTTGTCAAGTCCCCACAGCTCATGACGGCAGAGTTCCATGTAAAACCTATTCTTTACCCCAAGACTCACACATTAGAGATTTTGTTTTAAGAGCATCACAGTTTTAAAAAATATTTGGAGTATCATGGAGACCCATGAAAAATTCCAATTTGTTTTTTCACTCATGCAGTCTTTAACATTATAAAGAGCTTGCTGTTTTGCCTGGTGTTACTCATGACTCATGAGAGTAGACACAGGTGATTTCTCATGATTCTTCATGACTCAAATGACCTCATTAGAACTCCATCTCCTCCCTCTTCATGTTGGCATGCAGATATGATTCATGCATGACGGTGCTGTATCCCACTACTCAACACCATGGGCTTCTTATATTGATGGGAAAAAAACTCCATATTTTTATTGTGAGTTTCTTGATTTCTTGCCTGTGAGAATTTATTCCTTCCATCGTGGAATGGTCTCCTACATTATCAATTTTTCAAAAACTATTCTACTTTCAGAGCAGCTTTGACACTTGCACCTGACCATGTCAGCATGCACATATAGGATCTTTCTTGCATCATCTTACTTAAATGTATATGCTCTTGTCTTCTTTAATTGACTGTGGCTTTTTTGAGGGTATAATCAGAGTTTGGCTGATCTTTATATATGTCTCACATTATGAGCATAGTGCTGAATCTTTTTATAATTGCAGGAATGAATGAGTGGATGAATCCATTTCGGTATAATGATCTTTGACAAACCTTAGAACTGTGATAACATCTCTATATTGGTAGAATTCGATTAGAGATAGCTAGCAGCTTTATGAACTCTTTTCTCTTTCATACTATATAACGGCCCTCAGAAAGCCTTAATGGGTTTTATCTGTTTCAGTGACAGGAGGACAGCAGGTTCTAATGGAGAGGTGTATCCCTACAGGTGATTTCACATGGCCCTTCTCCATATAACAGGCAGATAGAATCTCTTTTTATTTTTTTAAGGAAAGAAAAGCAGACTTATCTAACATGAAGAGATTAAAGTTTAGTGAATAGAATTTCATCACCTTTCTATGCAATTGGCTACAGACAAGTAATCGGTGCCTTTCCTAGGATCAATATTCTTTCTCAGTGACAGATTATTAATTACATTGTGGGAAACAACATGTAGAGCTGAAGAAAGAACCCATATGATCTCAAAGGATTAAGTGCTTGAAAAGTGGAGAGAGAGTCAGGAAGCATTTGACAGAATAGTCTTTCCAAGAGGGGAAAAATTTACATTCATCTGCACAGTTCTCTCTCTTTCTCTCCCTCTCTTTCTCTCTCCCTCTCCTCCACTCACAAAATAGAGGGATGCCATAAACACGGTGAATCTTAGTACTAGAAATGAAGAGGAATTTGACTAGATTCTTCTGTGTGTGTATATATATATATGTACATATATATATTATTTTATTGATTTGTCACAGAGAGGAAGAGAGAGGGAGAGTTAGAAACATCAATCAGCTGCCTCCTGCACACTCCCTACTGGGGATGTGTCCACAATCACGGTTCGTGCCCTTGACCGGAATCAAACCTGGGACCCTTGAGTCCGCAGGCCGACGCTTTATCCACTGAGCCAACAGGTTAGTGCATTATGTGTATATTTATTGACTGGAAAGAGACACTGAATTCAAAGCTGGGCAACCTAATCCAGTGAAGGCATAAAATGTACAGTTACAATCCTATAGAAACCTATAAGACGATCTTCTTTGTAATGTTTGCATCTACAAACTATATAAACGTACATGATCTGCTTTTAGAAAGAGCACGTAAAATAAAGCTGAGTGGGAGAACCCAGCATATGAAATTGCATTTATAGAAGTGCAGGGTGTAGGAAACGAAGAGTACTCTTGCCTGTTCCGTGTAAAAATGGTACTGATGATGAGGAATCAGAACGTTGATGTTGTAAGAGATTTTTTTTATAAGAACATTTGAATACCTGAGCTTAGGGTGTTTCCTTCAAGATGAAAAGATGCACTCTGGGAAATAAAATTGTTATTTTATATCTTAAAGTCTCTCACATTGAAAATAGGTTAGACCCCATCCAGGTGGTTTAGAGAGCAGACTAGGCTCAGTGGGTGAACGTTCCTCTGAATCAGAATGACCCAGCATGAGGAAATTAGTTAAAGTAGGAAACATTCCTGAACACTGTAAAGTACTAGGCATGAGGCTATGAGACAAATATGACTGAGCAGTCGAACTAACGAACAGAAGCAGACTTATAAACAGTAGAATAACTGTTGAGACAGTGCTGTGTGTTAGAATGTGCATGGCGATTGACCCTCTACATCAAGGTGATCTTTCAGAAAGATATGCGTGACTTTTTTCTTTTAATATATTTTTAATTGATTTCAGAGAGGAAGGGAGAGGGAGAGGGAGATAGAAACATCAATGGTGAGAGAGAATCATTGGCTGGCTGCATCCTGCATACCCTACACTGGGGATCGAGCCTGCAACTCAGGCATGTGTCCTGACCAGGAATCAAACTTTTATGACCTTCTGGTTCATAGGTCTACGCCCAACCACTGAGCCAAGGTGGTTGGCCTGCATCACATTTTAGGATTGGAATTTTCAATTTAGACTTCTTTTGACTATCTAACAATTTTGAAATCAGTCTTGAGGGTGAGAACAAAAAAAAAAAAAAAAACACTCAAATTTATTTGGCTTATAAAAGAACAATGAGTTTTAGTGATTTACATGAGATGGTAGACCTTCTGGTAGAAAGGTTTAGTGAGTAGGTAGGGATGAGGGAATGGAACTCTGGGTGCGTGAGGCAGGGTGTCATTCAGGGGCTGAAAATAAGGTTGGGAGGACTGAGGTCCCTAATGCTGCACTGACTACCCTTTATTCTTATGCACAGCTCTTTCAAGAAACATTGAAGGTCAAGAGCCATGTGGGGAAGAATTAACACATTCAGGAATATCACAGTTCTCACTATAGAGTTTGCTTGGTCTGTTGTAACAAAGTCACACAAACTGGGTAACTTCAACAACAGAAGTGTTTTGCCTCAGTCCTGGAGGCTGGAAGTCTGAGATTTAGGTATTGGCAGGGTTGGTTTCCATATAGGGCTATGAGGAAGAATCCATCTGTGACTCTAGCCTGGCTTATGGAGTTTTGCTGGCCATTTTTGGCTTGTAGAAGCATTGCTTTGATCTCTGACTTCATCTTCACGTGGCATTTTCCCTGTGTGTGTTTCTGTTTCCTTTTTTTTTTTTTTCCTGTTTGTAAGGACACCAGCCATATTGGATTAGAACTTATTCTACTGACTTAATTTTAACTTGATTGCCTCTTGTGAAGAGTCTCTTTCCAAATAAGGCCACAGTCTGAGGTACAGGGGATAAGAGCTTCAGTGCATCTTTCTGGGAGAACGCAATCCAGAGTAGGTGCCTTATAAACATTAAGGCCTTACTAGACTTCAATCAAATTTTGTTGAAGATGTGGGCAGCTCCTAACCAAGAAAACATTATGCGAATGGTGTGGAAAAGGGCAGGGATAAGTCTGAAAATGATGCATTTAGCATACAAATAGAACAAAGTATGGAGAAACGTGAGAAAAATGTCCTGAGATTAATAATACATTATTTCATTTTTCTTTCTTCTCTCTTTTCAAATAACTGCACTTTGTTGAAAGACACAATTTTCTTATTAGTTGATTTCAATTTAGTTAGTGTTGCAAACAGACCTTGGGCAGGAAATAGTAACGGAAATATCTACATTACTAATAACCTTTTCTTATGAAATGGCTTTTGTCTGATAATTGTGTGCACTATCATAAATTCATCCATTGCAACTTGGTGTAGTGCACTGTGTCCTAGGCTAGAAATGAGAAGACCTGGATTTTAAGACCAGTGCTGACTATCACATTGTCAAAATCACTTGATAACTCTGGGCCACAGTGCTTTATGGAAACCAGATAAGGTTGTATGAGGTTATATAAATATTCTAGGTGTTTCCATTCATCTTTATACAGTCTTGCTATACCATACCTGGCTTGCTATGCCATATCTGGAAATAAATTAGACCAAAGAGGCAATGAAACCCTCAATATCCAAAGATGAATGTCAACATTAAAGGAAGAAGAATCTGAGTGAAATAAAATACTTAAGAAGTTGGTTTGATTTAACAAAGATTTAAAAATTTCCCTCACTTGTTAGTTCAGTTGGTTAGAGTGTTGTACACTGAGGTTGTGGGTTCAATACCTGGTCAGGGGTACATACAAGAATCAACCAATGAATGCATGGAGAAGTGGAACAACAACTTGATCTTTCTCTTTTCCCCCTCTCTATTTCTCTCTCTAAAAATGTGAAAAGAAACATTTTTTTAAAAAAGATCAAAATAGTGAATCATTGTGTTAATTAAGCAGTTATTTTGAGAACTTTCAAGAAAACACTACTAAATTATTTAAGAAAAGAATACAGTAGATTCTTATTTCTTCATCTAAAGTAATAATATTTTTAAAACCACAATTAAATTAATTTAATGCACTATTACCAGAATTAAGAAAAATAAAATGTAATAGAACAAAAAATAGAAAAGCAGTGTAAAGCTTTTCTTTTACATAAATAGATACATATGTGAGTATGGGGTGGCAACCTCAGTGCATGGCTATCTGTAACTGTCAGTCAGAAGTTGAAAAGCTAATGACTGTCCTGAATATTATTCACAGAACGTTGTTTTTCCAGAGGCTTAATAGACTAGGGAAATCTAGCAAAAGATGATACAAAGGAAAATTATTCAATTCAAATATTGTTTCCATTTTCTTCATTAAGGAGATAGATACGTTGGCTGAAAATAAAAAAGTCTTTTATAGAGGAAAATGAATCTGAGTTGAATAAAACATTGACTAGGGAATCTATTGTCATTTTAAATAAGTCCAGTTCTCTAAAGCTAGGTACATTTCATGACAGAATACTCAAATTTCTTAAGATGACATTGCATTAAACAAAAAGAAAAGAAAAGAAAAAGCCAGGCCACTGTGGTTCAATGGTTGAGCATCAACCTAGGAACCAGGAGGTCACGATTCAATTTCCAGTCAGGGCACATACCTGGGTTGCAGACTCGATCCCCAATGTGGGGTGTGCAGGAAGCAGCTGATCAATGATTCTCTCTCATCATTGATGTTTCTATGTCTCTTTTCCTCTTCCTCTCTGAAATCAATAAAAAATATATATTTTAAAAAACCTACCTTTTTTTAATAGAAAAATTTAAACATTTAAGTCCATGTGCTTGCACACATGAGGACAACCTTATTATTTTTTAATATGCAATGTAAAGATAGCGTGGCTTGCAATTTTGGACAATGAAATATGTTCATAGGCTTGGCTTCTGGTACTTCCAACTGAGAAGTAGAAGCTGTTCTAAATGGAACAATTTTCACCAGCTCTGAAAATAGATTACCTCCTCCTCCTCCACCCCCAAGACCCCACTTTCCTGCCAGTTCTCCAGTTCTCGCCAGCCCTCGCCAAGGCTACAGAATAGGCATCAAGCCAGTTCCCTGGGGAGAGTGCTTCAGCCATAAGTACTGTTATTTCTGATATTTTTTGTGTGTATTTTTCTGTTTTGTTTTGTTTTTTAAGCAAAAATTCAGATCTGTGAAAAGACTAATTAGTTCTATTGGGAATTACATCTAATCTAATAAAAGAGAAACATGCAAATTGGTGTCACTCTGCTACACCCAAGGTATTCCCACCAGCCAATCAGAGCAACTATATGCAAATTAACCCAACAAAATGGTGGCTGGCAACCACAGAGCAGAAGCAAGCAGGAAGCTTGGTTGCCCTGAAGATGGAGAAAGCCAAGCTTCCTACCAGCCCTGGCCGGCTGTGGCCTCAGCTCAAGGCAACAAAGTTTCAATTATAGAAGATAAATAAATCCCAGATACCTGCTTCCTGCCAGTCTCTCTGGGAGCTTGGGTTGCTGGGAGCGTGGCCAGCCTGCAAACAGCCATCAGCCCCTCACCCAGGCTGGCCAGGCACCCCAGCAAGATCCCCCCCCCCATCCAGAACACCCTTCAGGGCAAACCAGCTGGCCCCCACCTATGCTCCAGGCCTCTATCCTGTATAATAAAAGCGTAATATGCAAATTGACCCTAACAACAGAACGACTTGGAATGACTGGTCACTATGACACACACTGACAACCAGGGGGCAGATGCTCAATGCAGGAGCTGCCCCTGGTGGTCAGTGTGCTCCCACAGGGGGAGCTCTGGTTAGCCACAAACCAGGCTTACAGCTTCCAGTACAGAAGTGGTTGTGGGAGCCTCTCCCGCCTCCTCAGCAGCACTTAAGGATGTCCGACTGCAGCTTAGGCCTGCTCCCCTCTGGCAAGTGGACATCCCCCGAGGGCTCCTTGGCTGTCAGATGAATGTCTGACTGCCAGGTTAGGTCCAATACCCCAGAGAACAGTTCTAAGCCAGCAGGTGGACATCCCCTGAGGGGTCCCAGACTACGAGAGGACATAGGCCAGGCTGTGCAGAGGGACCCCGCGAATGCACAAATTTTTGTGCACCAGGCCTATACTAAATAAATAAATAAGTAAGCAGAGAAAATAGTATTATGAGTGTCCACATGCTTATTTCTCAGCTTTGATGATTGTTAATGATTGGCCAGTCTTGCTTCATCTATAGTTTCCTGCCCAACTCCTTCTCTTCTCATCCATTAGTTTGAAGCACATTCCTGACATCATTACTATTGCAATAAACATTAAGAATAATTACTATTGTTAATAAGTACCTTGTTAGTGTTCATATTTTAAAAATCTATTTACCACAGTGAGATACCACTATATATGTAGGGTGGCTATAAGAAAAAAGGGATAATAATGAGTGTTAGCAGAGATGTAGAGAAATCAGAACTTCTACACACTGCTGATACACACTGCTGATGGGAATGTACATGGTACAGCCACTTTGGAAAGCAGTTTGTCAGTTCCCTAAAATGTTCAACATAGAGTTGCACTATGATCCCACAATTTCTGTTGATATGCCCAAGAAATGTGGATACATATGTCTACACTAAAACTTTGAACTGAATTGTCATAGCAGCATAATTAATAGGAGTCCAAAAATAGAAACAATCAAAATGTCCATCAATTGATAAATGGATCTATGAAAATGATATATACACACAGTGGAGTATAGTTCAGCAAAGAAAAGGAGTAAGTATATGCTTCAACATGGATAAACAGACTGTGGGCTGGAAATAGTAATTGAAACATCTATGTTATTCATAAGTTTTTTCTTATGAAACGGCTTTCTTCTGAAAACACGTTAAGTAAAAGAAGCTGTCACAAAAGATCACCTATTATCTGACTCAGAATAGGCAAATCCATTGAGATAGAAAGTAGATTAGTAACTGCAGTGGATTGAGGGGAGGGAGTAGAGATAAATAGACTGAGAATGGGTTTTTACTTTTTAGGGCAAAAATAGCCTAGACCTGACTTTGGTGATGATTGCAGAACTCTGGAAATTTTTACATTATACACTTTAGGCGAATTTATACGTAAAACCAGTGATATGTACTTTTTAAATGGGTGAATGTTGTGTGTGAATTATATTTCAATAAAATTGTTATTTTAAAAATGACATCAAGGAAAAATATTAATAGACTAAAGGTATGGAGATGCTCTAATTTCAGAAAGTCAAAGAAGTTGGCCAAAATTCTATAACTGATCTTTTCACATTTAGGATGACTTGGATGAGTAGACATTTTTGACAGAAAAAAAAATAAGGGAAGAAAACTCTATAGTCTAGACATTTTTTTAGTCCCTGGCAAGGGACTAAAATTTGATCTTCTCCCCTATTATGGTCCCCTGGGAAAATCTAGGGACAGCTCTTGTAAAGCGATCTTCGGGCCATGGCTCAGGAGGTTGTGGTTAAATTGCCAACACTGACCTCTGACCTCAGGCAATCACCTCACTTAATTGAGGAGCTCATCACTGTTGTTATTGTCTATGTTGTACTTACAGCAGAATCTACTCACAGAAAACCAGATTTTATGTTTGGCCCATGTACAATCCTGCTGTGGATATTGGTGGTCTGTTGCAAGCCATGTCTACCCTGTGTCCCTCGCCCCACAACGTTTGCATCATTTTTGGAACTGTCCAGCTTGGTGTGTATTTAGGGGACACAATAAATCGATTACTGTGACTTATTTCTACTTACACACATATTAATAGAGGAGCTTCTTAAATGGGGCAGGTTTGTATTCTTCTAGGACAGGCAAAACCTCGTCAGTGGTATAATATTTCTGCCTCCCTCCTTCACTCGTTTTTATATACTTTAAGTTGTAAACTTGACTCCAAAGCTGAAAGGAATATTTGGGGAGGGAAGTACATGGACAACCCCAGCTTCTCCTTTAACAGAGATTGGAGAAGGTCATGCATTTCACTCGTATCCCCTTTTGTACTTTAGGCTTGTTTCATTGGCTCTGCCTCCCTCCTGTCAGGTCAGTGTTCTGCCTGCACTTGTAAGAAGTAAAATCGAAAAATGGTGTGTCCCGGCTTCTACTAAGACTGTCTTTTCAGACTGAGCTGTTGTGGCGCTGTGATCCACTCTTCGCGTCCTACCAGCTTGAGGCTGGAGCGAGGTTTGAGAGCATCTCCTGTAACTGCGTTTACCGAGGAGATGCTAAGGGAAGCGGGGAGGGAGCCTCACAGTGCAGGGCTCACCTCCTACCTCCTCAGCCCCTGTGCACTTCCGTTGCCGCCTCCGCCTCTCAGATCATCCCCCTTTCTGCACTCACAGCCTCGCTCAGTGATCCATCAGGCGCTTGTTTTCTCTCCTCCAGAGCTCCGACTTTCTCCAAGGCAGGGCCTTTTTTATTTCCCCTATTTGTTAACCAAGACTAGAGCATTGTATCCATCACAGGCAAGAGACCCTTCTAGACAGACCCTTATTTTTCAGCAGTAATTGACAGACACCGTGTGCTGTGCACTGTGGCTGAGATTCTGATCTGAGTAGAAGCAGTAAAAGTAGGTGCATAATGCACTGGCTTCTGTATGTCATCGCCATTCTCTGTAACATTAGGTCATTACTTAGGTCCAAATCTTTGGTTAGGAAGCAACTGCTGTGCGTGTTTATGGACATGCAAACATGCAAGAAAAGCAAGCAAAACTAAAGCACAAACAAATGCTACTTTTTCTGATCCACTTGGAGCAACTCGCTATGCCCACGCTGTGCCTTTCGTGTAGTGTTCGTGTGTTTCAGAGTAAGCTTTTTAATTTTTTTCTCCCCAGAAATGTTTTTAGAAACCAACCAAGTCTCGATCATCTTTGTATCTTGGCCTGACAACGTTTCCGATGAGCTGTCACTTTGGCTTCGTAATTAAAAAATGAAATAGAGGTCTTTTCAGCGATTTTTCTCCAACTTGCCATTAGGAATGAATACAAGTCAGTGCCGATACATGGATTTATATTTCCAAGAAATATCGATGTTGATGGGCAAGAATATAAGAAAAAAACAACCTAAATTAAACTGGCTCAGCATATGAAATGGCTGGACAGACTCTATTTCATCTGTAAATACCTAAGACAAATTGGTGGTCTAGGGCTTTGCAAGAGGGAATGCTTTTCACTGCTACTGATGTTGAGGTTCCAGGTGGTTTTAAAGACTCAAATAGAAATTTCTGTAGTTGATTTAGTCTTTTAACACTGGTTTGTGGTTGCATATTCCCAATGGGGGGCCTTGGGCATCATGAACTATTCCCTTGTGCCTTGTTTTGTTGTCTGTAAAGCAGATAAGAATGCTTCTTGTGTTCAAGCAGGTTCCCGGGAGGCATGGGATGATGGGAAAGCAGCAGCTGTGGTGTGTGTGGGCCCATCCATAAAGCACTCTGGAATCTCACTGATGACTGATGGGAAGGGGGAGAGTTAGAAGTGAGCTACAGGAACTGTGTGGTTGTAGGACTGGCTGAGGAATGGTGGCTGATAGTCACAATGACAGCAGCCCAGGGGGCAAGGAGGGTTTTTCTGCTTTGAGCTTAGGTTAGGTTCCAGAGAGACAAGTCAAGAATATGGTGCCTGCAGTGTTTCCAGTTGGCCTCTCTCTTTTGATTAGCACCTGAGACAGCACCTGGAGTGGTGTGTGAGCATGTGTGTGAGTGTGTGTGTGTGAGTGTGTGTGTGAGTGTGAGAGTGTGTGAGTGTGTGTGTTTTGTGTGTAACTGTGCTTATTTTTGTGAGTGAGAAAGAAAGGGGTTAGCAGGGATGGGGCATTCTGGGGACTGGGTGAGGGACAGGCCTGGGGAAGGTTCTAGCTCTCAGGATGAAGACCTAGCAAACACAGTGTCATGTATCCAGGCCATGGAGAAAGGCAATGGGATTCAGGACAGGAACCCATCCCAGGAGAAACCTGGAGGTGGTCAAGAGTGAGGGCAGCACCATATGAAAAGGCACGAGGTGTGCCTGCCACATCATTTCCACCGCGGAGCACCAGACTGGTCCCAGGTGGGCTCTGCTGGTGGGTCTGAGCTGCCAGAAAGGAAGAGGCTGGAGGCAGTTCTGCCCAGGAGTTTCCCAGCCCCAAGGCCTCTGGCAGAAGAGCTTGCTTGCCTTCTGCATCCTCAGGGCTGTGGTAGAGGTGCGGGAAGGACAGCAGTCTGGCAAGAAGCCCATTTCCCAGGCTTGCTAACCGGCCTGAGTCTCTTTTTAAAACTCACGTAGGGCTCATGTAGTCATGTATTAAAATTGGACCCTTCATTTTGTCCTGGGAACTTTTGATGATTAGATTGAAAAGCTGATGGTTTGTTTTGGATAAACACAAAATATAACATTTATTCTACTGAGTTTGAGCATTTTTTCCTGCTATTCAATAGGAGAAATAAAATCTCATGGTTTGAAAGCTCTAATGATGAACATATGCCATCAAGGTAAAGCTCTCAAAAGAAAATCTATTTTTATCCAGACAGATTAGTTCTGGGGACAAAAGTCAAATGCGAAGTGTGTGCTTACACCAGTCAGATTAGCACTTCTCACCCAGACATCTGCTCGTCCATGTCCTTCCCGTAAGCTGTCTGCACAGGGGGTGGTGGAGTGCACATGCATCTATGTCAGAGGCAAAGCTGCTCCCTCCTCCACTCAGGGTCCCGCCAGCAGCTGCTTCCTGCTCCCCTTGCCCTGAGCCACCCTGGCACTTGCTGGTGCTGATCCCCCGATGCCTGAGCCTGGGGTTCTGGGGCTGCTGTGAAGCACACACTGAAGTAGGACTTGCCTGGTGTTTCTCCTTGAGAAGAAACACTGGGCTCAGGAAAGCCAGGGGGAGATGAGGCAGTCCTGTGGGAGAGCTCCACCTGGAAGTCTGGAAACAGGAGAAAGCCGAGGCCCAGGCAGGCACAGAGGGCAGTGTCTGGCAGCGTTTGCAGGGTCTTGGTGTCTAGGCTAGGAGAGGGAGGGCGTGGACAGACAGCCATTCTTGCCAAGAGAAAGAGAAACTGAAGTATGGGGCAGCCTTTTAAGGATCAGACCCAGGAAAAGAGACAGATGTGGGGGGGGTGGGTATAAATTTGGGGGATGAGGGGTGGGGCTGGAGTGGGCCAGGAGGCTAATCACTGCAAGGCCAGGCCAGGAAGACAGTCTACTCCTTGCTGTTATCCTTACTGTTACCTCCCATCTCTTCAGTTGCTCCTCCCTAAGACTAGGCCATGTCCCTGAGCCCAGAGGGATATGAAGCAGGGAGTGAACATTCACAAAGGAACAGATAACCCTGGAAGCGAGCATTTGGAACATTCCAAGGGCTGGGCTGATCATACACTCCTCCTCTTCCTCTTCCCTTCAGTAACCCTTGTGTCTATTCAGCGCTCATGCCCTCTCTTGGGGTTCAGGAAGGCTGGGTCTAATCAGACTTCTTCACACGGTGGTGTAGGCAGGTAATAATCTTGTCCTCCCTGTATTTCACAGCTTAGAGGAGCTGTCCACCCTTTGGGGAGACCAGGGATGGGGGACATCCAGCCCATAGGCCATATAAGGCCCGAGGAATCATGTGGACTGGCCCTGCCAAGGCGTTAGGGGTGAGTTAATTAAAAATTGAACCAAACACGCAGGCCAGCAGGCTAATTTTAAGTTGATAATTTTGTATGGCCTGCAATAATATTATACATATCCAAATGGCCTTTGGCAGAAAAAAGGTTCCCTACCCCTGGGGTAAGTAGGTCAGACTCTAAATTCTGGAATTCCATGACAAAGTTCATCCTCTAGGTAAGGTGGGCCTTTAAAATATTACTTATCACTGAAATCTTAGGCTTTTCTGAACTCCACAGAAGCTAGGAAGTAGGTGCTCAGCCTGGCCTTTATCTCTCTCTCTCTCTCTCTCTCTCTCTCTCTCTCTCTCTCTCTCTCTCTCTCTCTCTCTCTCTCTGAGAGAGAGAGAAATGTATGCATATGCATGTGTATATAATATGCATATGTATGTGAGTGTGTGTATAAATGATATCATCCTTAGTTTTTCAATATTTTTCACGTTAGAAAATAGATGGGCTTGTGGCTGGTGCTGCTGGTGTCCCCGCCCACATCCCAGTGCCAGGCTCACTTTGTTGGCTGCACCTGCATCTTTGGGGGCTGGCCTTGGTGGTGAGAACCCACTCTGGCCTGGCAATCTCTGGGGGTGACACCTCTTTCTGGGTGACCGTCCTAAGCAATGTCTGACAGTCCCACAGCTCTCTCGCTCCTGCTGGGGGTGATTCTATGTTTCACAGTCGGAAGTCCCCAGTTAAACTGGTGGTGGCAGCTGAATCATGCCCTCCTCTCCTTAGCTGTGCACCTGAACCTCATCACTGCACCCGCATGCTGCACCGAGAAGACGCCCAGCCAAAAGCAGGAAATCACTCATTTCTAGGTGTTGTGCTACGAGAGTATGCATGCTGCTGTTTGAGTTAGGGTTTCTAAAACATTCTTTTAATTTTTAAAAAATATATTTTATTGATTTTTTACAGAGAGGAAGAGAGAGGGATAGAGAGTTAGAAACATTGATGAGAGAGAAACATTGATCAGCTGCCTCCCACACACTCCCAACTGGGGATGTGCTCACAACCAAGGTATATGCCCTTGATCGGAATCAAACCTGGGACTCTTGAGTCCGCAGGCCGATGCTTTATCCACTGAACCAAACCGGCCAGGCTTCTTTTAATTTTTTATCCTTTGAAACATTTTTTATTAGAAAATTGGGTCATGATGACGGAAAACTGAAAAATGTTTTTAAGGGCAGATTGCAAACACTGCTATTTATCTTCTGAAACTACAAATCATGTCACATATGATGAAGGGTTTTTAAAGAAATGAATCCAATGAATTTCGATCTCAAAAATTATACCTGTGACTTGACTGCAATCTAACCCACTGTGCGGCTCCCCCTGGAATCCAGGTTTACCATCTGGGGTTGGTGGCAAACAAAGGACCTGAGAGACACACAGGAAGCAGCCCAGGCTGTAAACTAAACAAGGCCTGGTTGGACTTCTACAGCATTGATTCTTCTTCACTGTTACACCCAGATTTCGTGATCCCCAAAGACCACCCAGGGAGCCTGCGTCCAATGCAAACCCGATGCAAAAACATGAGGGCCTTTATTATTCGAGTTAACTCGGACTTTGTCCCAAGCACGCTCACCCACGCAGCGGCGCGGCGGGGAGGAAGTGCTCGAGTTTCAGGAAAACAGGATTTATAGGGAGTGGGTGGGGTAATGTGTGATTGGTCGAGGGAAGAGTCAGGGTCCGGTTGCACAGGGGGGCAGGGTGCAGTTAGACTTGGGTCATTTCCTCTGCATCCCTATTGGCTGGTCCGCAGTCTTGCACCGCCCTTTCATCACCAGCTTCAGGAGTGGCACACACATCACACACCTAGGTTTTAACCACCCGAGGACACCAGGTGACAGAGGAGGTAGTAATGGCAGTGGCATATTTCTGGTTCTATCACAGACCCAGCAAGGCTACGTGAAGAGAATATTGACTCTGTCTGCGAGGAGCTCAGAGCCTCTCGAACTGGATGTGTTGGCATCATCGTCTCTTTGAGATGTGCCTTCATTTTTTTGTTTTTAATTTATCTTTATTGTTGAAAGGATTGCATATAAAGGATTACATATGTCCTCTTTCTTTCCCCCTGATTGATCCTTCCTACCCCATACTAACCCCTCGCCCCTTCACCACACTATTGTCTGTGGCCATGGGTTATGCATATATGCATACAGTTCTTAGGTTAATCTCTGACTCTTCTCCCCACCCCCACCCCTGCCTTTCTTCTGAGATTCATCAGTCCGTTCCATGATTCTATGTTTCTGGATCTATTTTGTTCATCAGTTTATTTTGTTCATTAGATTCTACACGTGAGTGAGATCAGGTGCCTTCATTTTTATCATGAAATTAATCTGATAACATCTGAAAGTGTTTGCACTTATAGCCCCAAGGGCACATGGGCCAGTGATGAACTTATCTACTGTAGCCTCTGTAGGACTCTCCTGTGGTGGATTTCCAGTGAATGTCACGGACTTCCTTCCTGCCCCTGCAGAACTGCCTCTTCCTCCTCACATCACCCAGACTTTTGAGTAATAGGGAACCTGAAGGTCAAGGTCTGATTCAGGCTCTCACACCCGTGTCAGTGATAACATGAGCACAGCACATCAACACCACCTAAGGACATGTGGATAAAGACTTAAAGACACTTTCGCTTTGTGTAGCGTCTGGACTATAAACACTCGCTGCTCAGGTACAACAGTCCCTCTGCAGAAACAAGCCATGCGTTTCATCTTGGAAAGTATTTGATGGAGGCATTTTCCTCAGGCAGTAGCTCTGTGCGTCCTCCTCTGACTTGATCTATAAGGCAAAGGGCTATCTGTACGCCAGGGCAGAGTTCTGTGCCCTGCTGGTCAGGCAGGAACGTCCTGAATGTCTTTGTCTCCTCCCACCTCTGTTGTGGGCACTCGAAATAGGCCATGAGGGGGGTTTCTACACCACAAAACTTTGCCAGTACTACAAATCAGATTTTTTTCTTTTCCTGGAGAACTGTTATTAAATGTTTACCAGTTCACCTCTGCATCTGGACCTATCTCTGCCCTGGTAGAGATCACACAGGAGTGGGCCTTCATGGAGGTAAGAAAGCAAGTGGTAGTGTATGCACATGTTGCCTGGGAGGCCTCTCTGGGGTTGTGGACCACCCCACCAGATACTTTGGGAGTGCAGCAGGTAGCATCAGGGAGGTCAGGAGGCAGGTTTCCAGGTCCACAGTGAGGATCCAAGACTTGGTCCCTAGGGAGGTGGGTTTGCAAGGTAAATGTCAAAGGGAAGGGAACTCCTGGGGTTTATGGCAACAGGGGCTTTGGTCTGGGCATCAAAGGGTTCCTCAGACACAGGAAGTCAGTGATCTTGTTATGGGAACATTGCTATCCCCGCAGAGCCTTCTCTTCGAAGTTCAGGTTATATTTCATGGTGCCTCATGACCTCTTCCATCATCCCCTTCCGCCAAGTCAGCTGAATGACCCAGGAGACGGGGAGACAGGGACTTCCTTCCTTCTGTTAAACACAAATCACCTTGGTGTGTAAATACGTTTCCCAAACTGTGAGATCCTCTAATGGCACCGCCACTTGGGCCTCTGTTTCCTCAGCTCCAGGCACAGAGCCTGGCACATAGCCAGTGTTCAGCAAGGATCTGTAAAATAAAGGATTTGTTCTCAGGAGGGAGGGAGGGTTTAGCACCCCTTTGCTTCTGGTTAGTCTTCTCTCTCCTGAAATAGATGCCCCCAGGGAGCCAGAGCCTCAGTTGCCTTATTGACTGCTCCTACCTCTGTGCCCAAGGAGTGTCTGCTTGGCCTGTGGTAGGGACTTGACACAAACATGGAAGGACCAGTAACCCACCATTGGCCATAGGTCAGACCTGAAATAGTCAAGGGCTGGATTTTGATGTGTGCACCACAACTCCCCAAATCCTGGCTGTGTGAGGGCAGAGGTAGTGTCAGACCCTAGAGAGATGCCGGATATGCGGACAGGAACCACCAGCCTATCCCCACATTTAAAGAATGTAGGCTTAGAGGTCTCCCACCAAGTTCAGTCTCACTGTATTAGTTCACGAACTTGAGTGCACATCAGAATCCCCTGGGGCTTACATCCAAAAGCAGATTACTAGGCCCCACCCCCAGAGACTCTATAACCTTGGGAGGTAGGATCATATGTTTGCTTTTTTAAACATATTTTCATTCATTTCAGAGGGGAAAGAAGAGGGAGATAGAAACATCAATGATGAGAGAGAATCACTGTTGGGCTGCCTCCTGCACACGCCACACTGG
>PVJC01028157.1:0-22773 GCA_004026665.1 Murina feae
CTCCAAGCCTGCACAGTGTGCCTGGTGGCAGGTCCCCAGCAGGTAGACACACACAGGAGGACTGCTCCGAGCCTCAGATGCAGCTGGGGGCAGGTCCCCAGTGGCCACACACACACACACACACACACACACACAAAAGGCACCTGGCAGACTGGGGCCATCATAGGACATCCACTGAGGGGTCCCAGACTGTGAGAGGGCACAGGCCGGACTGAGGGACTCCCTCCATCCCAAGTGCACAAATTTTTGTGCACCGGGCCCCTAGTTTATTATATAACCACATGAGTGTAAGTTATTTGAAGAAAAGGACGGCATGTCCGGCCAGTGAGCACCACGGTCTCCTGTGGCCAAGGCTTTCCCAGGGTGTAGGAGGAGGGGAGCAGGTCCTTTCTGGAGTAAGGTGTGGGACCACCTCTACCTAACCTGGAGCCGTGTAGCCTTCAGGCCCGGGGGCCTGTGTGTTTACAGAACCAGGTCCAGGTGTCTGGCTGTGGGAGGGCAGCGGGGAGAATGGACAGTGGGAGGAAGAGGAGGATGCCCTTGATGTCAAGCTTCTGCAGCCAGTCCCTTTGGGCTAGAGAGCTCCCACCCACCCGTGGAAGCAGATTAAGCCGTTTCTTTCTGACTGATGGTGCCTGCCATGGGTGCTGCAGCCACTCCTTGGTTCAACCAAGATTCCCGTGTGGGAGTGCTGGATTGGATCTGGGCCTAAGCAGGCAATGAAGAGGCCGCTTTTGCTGTGTGATCTGAGGCCACCTGCCTTCCCACTCTGGGCCGCTCTGGAGAACTTGCCTCCCATGTTCCAGTTCTCCCTATCTCAATTAGGGCATCAGCGATCTAGATTTTCATCACAGGCACAGCTAACAGCTGCTCCTCTAGGCATACCCAAGGCCCACTGAGCTCTCAGTTTTGAGAACTAGTGTGGGGGTAGCAACTCTCTCTGGCATCAAGTGACCAGAGAGGTAAAGCGACTCCATGGGCCTTGGCTGGAGCCAGTCCAATCTGATGCTCCTGTCTCCTGCGGGCTGGAGGGTGGAGCTTGGCCAGAAGTGGCTACACTGTGAGGAATTTTCTTGCCTTCCCAAGGGGAATGTGCTTGTGGGGGGTGGGTGATGGGGGGAAATGAGCCCCAGAAGTCAAACTCTCATCCTCCTCTGCCCTGATACATCATGTGACTTGCTGAATCCCTTCTCTCTGGGATTCGGTTTCTGCATCTACGGTAGGACGTGGCTCAGTCCAGCAATCCTTCCGTTAGCAGGAGCTTCCTGGGCTTGCCTCTGCCTTAGCTCCAGCTTAGCCAGGTCTTCTGTCTCGGCCCTGTCCCATCCTGAAACAATGAGCCAGGCCGGGCAAGTCACTCATCTGCCCCAAACCCAGTCCCCAGGGGCTCCACCCTGGACTATTTTCAGCCCTTGGAGATGGAGTCAGAAAAGGATTTTCCACTCCCAGCACAATGGCTGCACTGGACCATTGTCCAGCAGTGATCAGGGGATATGCCTGCCCCAAAATATCTCCTCTGCCCCTACCTTCTGGGCTTCCCTGCCTGCTCTTCCCCTCCCCACCGAGACATCGCTTCCTGGGGCTGTGAACTCCTGAGGCCCACAATGAAACAGCACGTGAGTTCCCTGGGAGACATGACCATTTGGAATCAGTTTCCTCTCCTGGCAGGGACCCCAGGGATTTTTTGGCTGCTTAGAGGACTGGAGGCCCAGAAAGGGCTGCGCCTTGTCCAAGGTCACAGAGCGGTCAGCGTGGAGACTACATGTGAGGCCAGTGTCCTCTGGGTGTTCCTGCCTCGGCTGCCTTCACTAATGCTAGTCAGTGCCTCCTGAGAGTGAGAGCTCACTTTCAAGGCTGGGGGTGGGCATCCTGGAAAGAAACCTGAAAGATGTGGGAGGGAGGCAAGGGTATATCTTGGGTTCTGACTTTGGAGATCCCTATTCAGTCCTGTTTTTTTGTTGTTGTTGTTTGGTTTGTTTGTTTGTTTGTTTGTTTTACCAACTATGGCTTTGGCTTACATTGAACTCACAGTTACAAAGTAGCAGCTCTGGAGAAAGGAGGCTGCAGGACACAGGGAAGCTGAGGCAGGAGGAGCATGGTTAGACCCAGGCCAGCCATCAACCAGCTCTGTGACCACAAACTCAGTTTCTTCATCTGTAAAATGGAGCTGATAATACCTCTTTTCCCACGTTACTGAACAGTGAGAATGCAGTAGGACACAAACATACAACTATTTTCTTTTCCTCCCATCAATTCTCTGTATAATGGTGTCTAATTGCTCTTTCTCAACCATAAACGGCATATTTGGCAAACTCTAAAACTTTGTGTCACTTTTGAGTAACAAAGTTCAGTTCAGTTTAACATTCCAGTCCCTTCTTAATTTACTGCTCACTCCTCTTCCTCCCCCCCCCCCGCCCCCCAGTGGGAGGTGGCAGAGGTTGGGGATAAACTCTGAGAAGGTGTCTGATCCCAGTTGTTTTCAGGTTTCTTTAGAAAGTAGGATGTCTTATCCCTGTGTGTCCTCAGATTGATGTCCTGGAGCCAAATTTCAAATCAGCAGCCATCTGAAAAGACCCACCTGATGGTGGGATTAAACTGTCAGATCAGCCTTTGTGACCAAAGCAATTGCAAAATGTGGAGGAGGAAACTAAAAGTCTGCTGCATGGTTCATCACACAGCGTGTGTGCGTGCATGTGTGCATGTGTGTGTGCATGCATGTGTGCATGTGTGTGAGTGTGTGCACGTGTGCATGTGTGTGAGTGGGTGTGTGTGAGTGTGTGTGCATGCATGTGTACGTGTGCATGTGTGTGAGAGTGTGTGCATGTGTGCGTGTGCATGCATGTGTGTGTGTGTGCGTGTGCGTGTGCGTGTGCGTGTGTGTGTGTGTGAATGCTGAGGTGAAGGTGCAGTTCCTACCGGCACCAAGTAGATACCTGGAGATAGATGGGCCACAGGTGGATGGCCAGGCTATGGGAGGCAGAAAGGGACCAGGAGGGGCTGCCAGGGGGTCAGACTAAAACCAGGACATGAAAGTAGCCAGGCTGCGGGATGGCAGGAAAACATGGGCAGTGGGGAGAAGATCCAGCTGCCAGCTCTGTGGACCCTTTTTCCTTCCCTCCCTCCTATCCTTCCTCCCTCCCCTCAATTCCCCTTCCCCCCCTCCCATTTTCCTCCTCTTTTTGCTCCCTGCTCTCAGAATTCCTGGGAGCAAAGGGAAGCAAATAGGGCACTTGGAGCTTTAGACCCATTCATTCCTTCACCCTTGAGGCTGGCTCAGTGCCCTCCCCCAGCTGCTCAGTCTACTGTGGGCATCAGGTGCATGGATGCTGCCCTGCTGCCCCCTGGTGTTCAGAGCCGGCTGCAAAGGCAGGAATGGGGTGCAGACCTTCCCCTGAGGATGATGAGAAGAAATGATCCTGCTGGCAACCAGGTTGTTGTGGGGTGTGAGATGGGGGTAGGACTAAGAATTAAAACAGGAGAAATAATTTGCAAAACATACCCTGACCTGCAAAACTGACCAAGTGCCCAACCACGCCATGATGTCTAGCACATGCGATCTAAAGTCACACTCATGAACACCCCTGTATTCAGGCCTGCATGTTCCGAGAGAAGACCACAAGCAACCTGATCTAATAGAAATGCTCCGTGAGGACGCCTGTGTTCTCAACCAGGGTCGCAGGCTGTTCCAGCAACACCCTGTTTTGCAAATTCTGGCCAATCCTTGCCAAAAACCACTCTTTGACTAACTTCAGCCCCCATAACCCTATAAAGCACCCCAGGGACCCCCGATGTGAAGTCTGCTGCTGTAAGTAATAAACTCTGCCTTGGCTACAGCTGTGTTCCTGGCGGTGTAGGCTACCTAGCATTGACAAGAAGGTGCTGCCTCTTCCCAAGGAAAAGAGTGAGAGCCGTGACATTTCAGCTCTCAGTCCCAGCCTCTCTGCCCCCATGGCTCCCAGGAACTGCCCCATCCAGATCCCCCCAGCCCCTGGCTGACCGACCATGATGCCTCTGGCACCAGGATAGCACTCCACACTGTGGGGCATTTTATTCCCACAAAGGAACACACAGTGTCCAGCTGATGACTCTGTAAAGGCCGGCCTGAGGGACAGACAGCTGCTCTGACTTGGGAGCGCTGCCTCTCCCCACTCCCACCCCCACCTCCCAGCTTGGAGTTTCAAAGGAGCTGACTTTGCCCTTTCTGGTTCTGCTAGAAGGAGGTTTCCTGAAGATGTCCTCTGTCTGGCCTTGGGTGTCCCTTTGACCTCCTGCTTACTTTCAGGGAGGCCCTAGATGGGGTCCCCCACCTCTACTGCCAAGAAGACACACGAGCCCTGGGTCTAAGGACACAGCCTCGTTTTGGGGAGATGGGCTACAGCAACCCTCCCAAAGGAGAGGCTGGACTCCAGGTGCTGAGGGCCAGCACCTCCCTCTGGTCGGGGAGCTCTTCTGAAGGGAAGCCAGAACCTTCTATCCTCTCAGGGAGGGGAGGGGAGGCTCTCAAAAAGTCTTTCTCCTCCACAAGAGTCCCCTCTGCACCCCTTACACCCCAGCATCATTTGCACACACACACACACACCCCCAACCTCCAGAGATGGAGAGAAAACTGCTTCCAAGGCAACTCCTCTCCCTTCCTCACAGGGGCCCTGTCTCCCCAGCTCAGCCTTGGAGCACACAGCATCTCTGCCCTCAGCTCAGGGCAGCCATGGGAGGCTAAGACCATGACCCCACATTGGCTGGCACACCCAGCTACCTCCCCTGCCCCACTCCAGTGCTTTGCCCCCACCAAAGGCCGTGCCCTCTATATTCTAGGCCTCCTAGAATTCCTTGCCTCTTCATATGGCAGCCGCCAAAACCAGATTCTATCCCTTAGGAGGTGTGACTGCATCTGGGCAGAAATTAGGCTTTACCCACTCCCCACAATGTGGACCCCCACCCCCACCCCACCCCAGCACATCAGTAGGTAAAATGCATCTAATTCTCAGTCATATGGAAGGGGAAGGCCCAAGGGGGCTGAGCCCTAGGAGTGGAGTGGGAAACACCAAGGTGAGAGAGGAAGTCTCAGCCAGCCCTTGGGCCCCTCCCTCATGTCCTCACCACAGGAGCAGAGATTGTTGGCTAGAATGGGTGGGGCCACTGCAAGCCCACAACAACTTGGGATACATAATCCCCTTAACAAGGGGTTGGTGCACTTGGCACTCTCTGGGCTCTCGGGGCTCTCTTGTTCCAGTTCCCCCCCACATGGCCCACGGCCAAGCAGACCCTACGTGCCATGGGCTGATGGAAAGAAACACAAGCTAAGCTAGCCTGATGCTGCATTGGGCCGCTCCAGCGTGGAGAGGGCACTCTGGACACTGGCTCTGATTTTAGCCCTACTGAAGCCACAGCTACACGTCCTCCTTGTGGGACAAGGGGAAATGGGACCCTGGAGACTCAGGGATGTAATTCCACAGAAATAAAGATCACTCATGCTACCATGCGAGTCTCAGAAAATTGTTTTTCTTGGGATATTGCAAGAATTCCACTCCCAGTGGGTATTGAGGATATTGATTTGAAGCTGGTTAGTAAGAAACCAAAGGCTCAGAAAGAACCTATGACCCTCCCCCGTTACCTGCCGGAAGGAAATCAGAAAAACCTGCTTCAGGAAGGGCACCCTCATCATTAGCATATAGGGGTTCACTGTGGTAGACAGGGGGGATCCAAGCAAGTGTTAGACTCCCCAGGGTGTCCCATTGTTTGGGTGGCCCAGCAAGAATTCCTTTACCACATATTCGCTCTTTCTCATCTATCTTTGAATTGCCTACTACCCCTTTGAAATCCCAGACCCTGTCGCTCTCTCCTCAGTGCAGAGTGGTTTAGAAGCGTCAACCGCCCTCGGGTCAGGTCGCATAGTCTTATGGAACCCTGTATGTACATACGTAATCGACTTGGTCATTTTCTCCTGTTTCGTTCATCTGATTATCAGTCCAGCCAGAAGAACTTAGGAAGGCGCGAGGAAAATTTTGTTTCTGCACCCCGCCAGGTGGTGAGAAATGGATCAAAATCGAATGTATTTTGAAGGAATAGGCAATAGCATTCCTAACCGTCTTTTCCTGCATTTTTGACAGGCAGTGAAACTGCGATCCAGAGAAGGCCTAGTGAGGTGCCACACAGCTGGCCAGTGGGTGGGGCAAAGGAGCAGAGGATAGGAGCAGGGTGTCAGGAAGGTCTGGAAGAAGAGAGCAGAGTGCGAGGGAGGGTTCTGCTAACACAGGTCACAGACCAGCCCCAGGGCAGCTGGGCGTTGATTTGATCAATGGCTTTTTCCTCTTCCCCTGAATCCCCCTATGATGGCCTTTTAATTGGGTCCCTTTGTTCCAAGACCCTGGGCTGAACCGAGCAGACATCAGAGTGTTTTCCTTTAATTAAATAGATTAGGAAATGGCCCTATGTCTTGGGCGCCAGGGAAGTCAGGGCAGCTGCACAGCATCTCTGAGTAGAAACCGCAGGCCCTGGGTGCAGGGCTGGATCAGTGCCAGGCATCTTGCCTCTGCCTGTGCTGCTCCTCTGGCTGCAGTGCCCCCGATGGACTGTGCCTTGCTCCGCTGGTAAACGTCTCCTCCTCCTCCTCCAAGGCTAAGGTGACCAGATTTTAACATTGGTAAAGGGGGACACCATTGGCCGCTTGGCCACCGAAAACGTATATTCCCTTCCCGTTCTCCCGCCGTTCCCTAGCTTGTCGTGCATTCTTTCCAAAAATCGGGACTTTTTTAAAACGCCGCGGGACGCGGGACAAATTGTTAAAAAGCGGGACGTCTGGTCACCTTATCAAGGCTCACCTCCAAAACGCTTCCTCAGTGAAGACTTGCTGCTCACCGCACTGGCTCACCTCCCTGGGTAGAGACACACATGTGCAGGGGAGGGATTCCTCGCTGGACAGCGTGCCACCAACAGAGAACATGGTCAAACACTGGGTTGTCAGGGAAGAGTCACACCAAAGAGCATTTCGATCACAATCCTGCTCAAGTTAAAAAGACTTTCCCCCTCCTCTAGTTTCTCCTCATAGAGGATCTGGGGAGGAGGCTGCTGGGAGGCAGGGAGAGGAGGAGAGGAGTTCATTATGGGAATCTATGGACAGAAGCAGTGTCTTGGGCGACAGCAAGACAATGGATTGCTGCCCCCCAAGTGGATGGGGCTTGTTATATTAGTAAAGTGGCACCTGCTACAGGGAGCTTGTAGCCACACGGTACATGCTTGTTAAGAGCTGTACCCTCCAAAGCAGTCAACAACTTAATGGGCCCAATTCTCTACATAAGAATATTCCTTTCAGGTGATATAGGCCCACCCCTCCTGGGTGAACTGGCGTCACCTCGTTTCATAAGACGGTGCCAGCCACGTTAACTACCGGGGGTCGTTTCACCTAACTAAAGCAAGTACACGCCACCACCTATGAGTTCCTGCCAAAAAAACAAAACCTGAATCTGATGAAAACTCTAGATTTAACTACCAGTTTCCTTCAGGAGATGCAGGGTACTGAAGACCATGCTAAAGGACAACATGGAAATGACAACATTCTATAGTTAGCTGGATCCAGAATGTGAGAACTTTCACAAGATAAACATTCTGGTCTCTTCCTAAATAAATGGAGGACATGGCAAAGGAGGAGACACAGGAATTAGACACAGGAATGAAAGCTGAAGCCAAGGTCCCGTCTCCCCTCACTGGGATAAAGGGTAAGGCTCCGACTCCCTAAACGCTCAGTAGCCATTTATCTTGAAGAAAAGCAGGGGGAGGAAATCTGAAACTGAGGAGAGACTGGGCCACATTTTGTTTTTTCTCCCCTGTTAGAAGCTGAATTGTGTTCCCTCTCAAATTCATATCTTGAAGTTCTAATGCTCGGTAGTTCAGAATATATCCTTATTTGGAGAAAAAGTCTTCAAAGAGGTAATTGAGTTATAATGTAGTCACTGGAGTGAACCCTAATCCAGTATGACTGGTATTATTATAAGAAGAGGAAATTCGGACACAGACTCCTTTAGAGGGAAGTTGATGGGAAGACACCGAGAGAAGACAGATAACTACAAGCCGAGGAAATGGGTCTGGAACAGATCCATTGCTCACCGCCCTCAGACGGAACCAATTCTGCCATTACTGTGATCTTGGACTTCTAGCCTCCAAAACCGTGAGAAATTAAATTTGTGTTATTTAAGCCCCCAGCCCATGGTACTTTGTTATGGCAGCTGCAGTAGACCAAGACATCTGCCACTCAGTGGAGCAGGCCCTCATGAGAACCAGGAGTCTGTTATAGGTGAAAAGGCTGCATTTTCTTTGCACATCTCTCCCCATATAGGGATGCCTGGTGGAAAGTACTTCTCAGGGCTTGAACTTACCCTTACCAGGTTAACAAGCTGTCAACAAGTCATCATGGTGGTGAACTTGGCCTTCAGCACTCTAATTGTTCTAAATCCTTCCCTTCACACCTCCATGCTCTATTTCCTCTTCAACTAATGCTAAACTGATTTCTGTTTTCACCCCCAATATGTTGAAGGCCTTTGTGTCAAAGAACATCACCTCCTCTATCAGTTGCATGACTCAGCTGATTCTCTTTCTCTTTGTTGTCATGTCTAAATACCACGTGCTGGCATTAATGACCTAGGACTGCTGTGTAGCCACCTGTAATTCATCGTTGTAAAAGACTACCACATCTTATCAGAGGTAAGAAATGTCCAAACCAGCAGAGAATTTTTATGTTTACTGGAACCAGACTGATAATAATGCTGGGAAGCAAGATCTCAAATGCTCCTGAAGAATGACAGTTTCATAATTTCTTTTATGCAGTTGAAATTAAGGAGGAAACGCAAGGAAGGTTATTTGAAGGTGGGAAAGCAAGGTGGGGATTAGATTATAGGATAGTTAAGATGATGTGCTCTATTGAGGGTGGTTCCTTCCAAGGAGTCTAAAAAAGAGGAATTTCTTTCTTTTTTAAAAAAATTGATTTGAGAGTGTAGGAGAGAGAGAGAGAGAGAGAGAGAGAGAGAGAGAGAGAGAGAGAGAGAGAATTTATTGCTTGCTTCTTATATGTGCCCTGACTGAAGACCAAACCTGCAACCTTGGTGTATCAGAACGACACTCCAACCAACTGAGCCACCCAGCCAGGGTGAGAAGAATTTCAAAGGTGTGTTAACCTAGATGCACAAAAACAATAGATAAAATTTCTTTGCTTAAGGCAAAGAAATGTTTTTGCTAAAGAAATAAAATATGCCTGAGGCATGATTACCTACCATGACCTGCCCAGTTAGAAATTTATGATTAGATCGCCCTGTGAGATACTTCTAGTTAGCTTTATTACAGTACCCCCGTTTTAGCCACAGGTATGTTTGGTGTTGAAGGTGTGTGTGTGTGTGTGTGTGTGTGTGTGTGTGTGTGTGTGAGTGTGATGGGATTTTCTGGAGCCACTGCCCATACAAGGCATACGCTTAGGCTAACCTTCTGAAATGGCAGTGTCTCAGCCATTACCTGTGTGGTAACTTCCTGTTCCTCTAAACATCTTGCACCAGCACCTATATCACTGAGGTGGGACTTTCCACTTGGATAGGCAGTGATATCACAGTATCTAGCCTTAATATCTTCCATTTAATCTCAACTTCTCAAGTCAAATCAACTCTTCAGCACCTGTAGCTCTCACATCAATGCCATTTCTTTTCTTTGGGTCAGTAGTATTCATGTATCTTAAACGTTCTTCTCTGGGGCCTATGAACTGGTGAGTTTTCTATTCCAATGCAGGGTCCATGCTGAGCCCCCCATTTAAGCCTGCGAAAAAAAGGAAGATGCTGGTTAAAATCCAGGAAAGTAAAGATAATGTAAGGAGATCCAGATTTTTATTTATTGATGTTTTTCCATGGACAGATTTTGTACCTGTGTTCATTCTATATGGAGGAATGTTCAGTCTTTCTTCAGACTTTTTAAAAATATGTTTTTATTGCTTTTTAGAGAGGAAGGGTGATGGAGAGAGAGATAGAAACATCTATCATGAGAGAGAATCATTGATTGGCTGCCTCATGCACACCCTCTACCGAGGATTGAGCCCACAAGCTGGGCATGTGCCCTGGGTAGGAATTGAACTGTGACCTCCTGGTTCATAGGTTGATGCTCAACCACTGAGCCACACTGGCCAGACTCTTCAGACACTTTCCATCATTTCCCTCATAGGTAACCTTGGCTCGTTCCTTGCTCTCTCATCACCTGTGCATCTTGTAGATGGGATTGACTAACAACCCCACCTACAAGGTGCACAGGTGATGAGAAAGGGACCTGGACACGTTTTATTACCGTCAAACACCATTCTATCTCCTGCTCTTTTTCAAATCCTAGACATATACAGTTAGTCTATAAGTCACCTGGAGAAAAGCTGAATGCTGCAGCTTGCTTACCCTAGACCCAGAAGTACCAAAAACTATGGAAGGATTCTTTCTTATCAGTTTTGTTACTGGAAGGCAGCAGGATTTCGATGAAATGCCTCTTTCCCAACCTGACCTTAAGCAGCTCGAGATGGACGCAAGTCCTCCTGACCTTGGTCCATTATTCTAGCTAACCTTGCCTGCCTTTGTTATTCTGGCCTTTCCTGTGTACTTCCAAGAGTGGCAACATCTGAGGGCTTCTGGCAGCCATTTCTTTACATGGTGGCAGCTGAAGGTATTTCCACCAAACCAAGCTCTCTGTTGAGTAAGGACATCTGTGGTCCATTCCACAAGAGAGAAGGAAGTCATCAAAGCTTTTTCATTTGAATTGTGAATCACATCTTCTTATTCTCAAGCTTCTGTGGGGGGATTAAATCAGAAAGAACAATGCTGTTCTTTCTTATATGATCATTTTTAGTGGAATCAGCATTATTCTGTTATTTTTTGATCTGCGAATTGCCAAAAGCCAAATGTAAATATTATGTATGTCAATACAACAACATTTTAGATAATGAAGATAACACATGACAACACCACCATTAATACCCAAATCAGGATTAATACGGAATGATTAGAGGACTAGGTACGTACCCAGGACCTCAGGGTGGAGGGTAGTATAAAAGTCTCACACAACACTATCTAAAATGGCATCAGCCCTAACTGGTTTGGCTCAGTGGATAGAGCATCAGCCTGAGGACTCATGGGTCCCAGGTTCGATTCCAGTTAAGGGCATGTACCTTGGTTGCGGGCACATCCCTAGTAGGGAGTGTGCAGGAGGCAGCTGATCAATGTTTTTCTCTCATTGATGTTTCTAACTCTCTATCTCTCTCCCTTCCTCCCTGTAAAAAATCGATAAAATATATTTTAAAAAATAAATAAATAAATAAAATGGCATCAAATACTCTAAAAAAAAAAAAAACATTTTGTTCTCACTGCAAAATTTGCCATTTATCATTTAAAACTACTGCACATAAAATTGGATAAACAATTCAGCTGCTTTTTAATTTTACAGTGAGGTTTGACATGGAAAAATCAAGATAAACACTGACAATAAAACACTGTGATCCTAGAAAAGAGGGGTGTGTCTGCTTAAACTTCCTCTCACCAGTAAGACCATAAGTATTGTTAGGGCAAAGATTGTTTCCTGCATTCCCTTCAATTCTCCAGTGCTTCTCCCTTCCTTAAATTATACAGCAGTCATATAGGGAGCTTAAGAAATATCAGTTGAGCATGGCCAGCATAGCTCAGTGGTTGAGCGGTGACCTATGAGCCAGGAGGTCATGGTTCCATTCCCAGTCAGGGCACAGTCCAGGGTTGTGGGCTCCATCCGCAGTGTGGGGGGAAGGGAGTGTGGGATTCGGCTGATAGGTGATTCTCTCTCATCACTGATGTTTCTTTCTATTTCTCCCTCTCCCTACTTCTCTGATAAACCCAGAATTTTGATCACCTGGTTAAATAAACCCAAGAAGCAATTCGTAACTGCTCTTCCAAATACTAAATCCATATATTTTTAAACTTCCTATAACTTTCCTTATATACACTGCAGCTTTCTTTTACCAAACATATCAAACTTTTTATATAAATGTGGCAATAAACAAGAAATGATTTTTTTTAAAGACATATCCATTGAAGGAACATCTTACTCCATTATTTAAGTAATAAAGAAAGATTTTGATTATTGACTCTGCTAGGCACAGTGTTAAGAATTTTACATACGTCACCTCAGTTAATCCTCAAACCACTCGAAATATTCTTCTCCTTTTTTATGAGTGATTCTGACAGGCAAAGGTGTGGTCTTTGTTGTGCATTTTCTGTTGTGGCTGTTACCAGCCCTCTGAGCTCCAGTTCCAGTTTCTTTCCTTATATATCGGGTGACCTTGGACAAGACCATTGGCCTCTGAGCCTCTGAGAAATGAGAGTAATCTGTTCTATACAAGGCTTAAGAAGATTAATGTGTTAATTTATGCAAAACTACTTAGAAACAGCAAATCCCTATATAAATTTTTGTTTATAAAAATTTATAATTTTTCTCAATAATGGGACACTAGTAAGCTGGAGTATTTGGGACAATAAATGTGAAATCTTGATTTTTTTTTAAATGATGTACTTGTTTTTTATTAAATTTTCAACTAAATAGTGCTTTCACACCATTCAAACAAACAAACAAAAAATACCAAAAGGTAAACAGTTAAGAGTCTCTCTCACTGATTCTATTAAGTAACCACCATTCTTTTTTTTAATGTTATGAATAATTTATTATTTTAATTAGTATTATAACTAAAGTAAAATGTAATAAGCGATTTAACTATAGTTTTACAAAATGTTACCATTGGGAGAAATTGGGCAAACAGTACACAGGATTCCTTAAAATTGTATGTGAATTTATAAGTATCTCAAAATTTAAAAGTTTAATTAAAAAAGCTTTAATTCTCTTTTTTAAATCTTTTTTTAATCTTTATTGTTCATATTATTACAGTTGTTTCTCTTTTTTCCCCCCATAGCTCCACTCCTCCCAGTTCCCACCCCATCCACTGCCCTTATCCCCTCCTCCCACTGTCCTCATCCATAGGTGTACGATTTTTGTCCAGTCTCTTCCCACACCCCCAACACCCCTTTCCCCCTGTGAATTGTCATTCCACTCCCTTTCTATGCCCCTGATTCTATTTTATTCACCAGTTTATTCTGTTCATCAGACTTTTTTTATTCACTTCATTTTTAGCTTCACTTGTTGATAGATATGTATTGGTTGTTCATAATTTTTATCTTTACTTTTTTTTTCTTCTTCCTCTTCTAAAAGGATACCTTTCAACATTTCATATAATACTGGTTGGGTGGTGATGAACTCTTTTAGCTTTTTCTTGTCTGTGAAGCTCTTTATCTGACCCTCAATTCTGAATGATAGCTTTGCTGGGTAAAGTAATTTTGGCTGTAGGTTCTTGCTGTTCATCATTTTGAATATTTCTTCCCACTCCCTTCTGGCCTGCAAAGTTTCTGTTGAGAAATCAGCTGACAGTCATATGGGTTCCCCCTTGTAGGTAACTGACTGCTTTTCTCTTGCTGCTTTTAAGATTCTCTCCTTGTCTTTTGCCCTTGGCATTTTAATAATGATGTGTCTTGGTGTGATCCTCCTTGGATTCCTTTTGTTTGGGATTCTCTGCGCTTCCTGGACTTGCAAGTCCATTTCTTTCACCAGGTAGGAGAAGTTTTTTGTCATTATTTCTTCAAATATGTTTTCTATATCTTGCTCTCTCTCTTCTTCTGGCACCCCTATAATTCTGATGTTAGTGCACTTGAAGTTGTCCCAGAGACTCCTTACACTATCGTCATATTTTTGGATTCTTTTTTCTTTTGGCTTTTCCAGCTGGGTGGGTTTTGCTTCTTCATATTTCATATCTTTGATTTGATTCTTGCAATCCTCTCGTCTGCTGTTGGATTTCTGTATATTATTCTTTATTTCAGTCAGTGTGCTTAATTTCTAGCTGGTCCTTTTTCATATCCTCGAGGGTCTCACTAAATTTATCAGCAGCCTCTAGAATATTCTTGAAAAGCCTTATAACCGTGGTTTTGAATTCTATATCCAGTCATTTGCTTTCCTTTATTTCTGTCATTTGTGACCTGTTTCTTTGTCTCCGCATTTTGGCTGCTTCCCTGCATTTACAGAGTGGCTTTAATCAGTTGTGTCTATGGTGGGAGAACTTCTATGCTGGAGACACCCTTATGGGGCAAGACTTGCTTCAGTGGGGCTTTGGTGCCCACTAAGTCTATCCCCTGAGTGTGTCCCTTATGAGTCTGAGAAGTTGTAGACTGGGTGGTCCCGCTCTGACCACTGGGTACACAGTCTCTTGGAACTCCAAGGAGGTGCTATTTTAGCTTCTGCCTGGGGCTTCCCAGCCTTTTATATGCAAAAGCCTCTACACGCAGCTTGGGTGGGGTGGGATTTCAGGGAGTCTACAGGGCGGAGCAACCAGCTATGGCCGATTCTCAGCCCTGCCCTAAGAGGCACCGGGTCGCAGTGACCCCCGGCACCACCGAGAGAAAGCCGCTCTGAAGATCCTCCTGGTGCCAGACAGTACCAGACAGTCCAGCTCCTCCCCATATGACTCTGAGTCCCCAGAAACTCGCCTGGAACTGGAGTTCAGAGCCATCGGGAGCTTGTGCCACCCTCCAGTAAGAAATGCTACCAGCCCTTTCTGCGAGCCCCTTTACGCACGCCTCCATATCTCTGTACTTTATTTCCGCACCTCCTCTGCGTCTCAGTCTCTTTCTAGTTGTAGAATTTCCACTCAGCCAGCCATCCTGTGGGTCTGGGTGGTGTTCATTTTTTTCTTTTCATTGTGGTTTTGAAATGGTTGTGCCCAGCAGCAATTCCAGTGTTCACCTATGCTGCCATCTTGGTTTCTCAAAACAGTAACCACCATTCTTGATTTCTTCTTTATCTTTTCAGATAATTGTATGCATATAGAAGCCCTAAAAGCCATGTATTCTTTTTTATTTCCTTTATACACAAAAGGCTGCATACTTTACACACATACTTCTAACTTTTTTCTGCAGATTTCTTGAAAGTCTTTTCACACTAGTACACAAAAAGCTTACTTGCTCTGTTTACAGCCATCATTTATTTCACCAGTTCCCTATGAGTAAATATTTATGTCATTTCCAATCTTTGGATACTGATTTGTTGATTTTCTAAGAGCTGAAATTAAAAAAAAACATCAACTCTCTCTTCATTATGAAGTGTAAACTATTTAACCAAACAATGTCAGGATATACAAGTCTGACTTAAAAGGGACAGGAATCTGTTGGTATCAAGTGAAAGATATGTCCCCTGATCCACAGGCTCAATTCTCATGAAATTTGACTTCTGGCTCCACCTATTGATTTTGTTACCCCCTCAGCCCCCAGCAGCAAGCAGTGTTGCAGAGTCCAATGAGGCTCCAGAGGTAGTTTGAGCAGCAGACCTCTATGGACTGTCACCTCCTTTCCCACAGGCACTATGCTCCCTTTAATGCATGTTAACTTCTGAATCAGGAACAGCTCTGGTAATCATGGTTCTGGTAGGAAAAAGCTGGGCTGGAAAGAGAAAGGCCAAAATCTTGCCTCAGATATCCTGAGTTCTAGTTTTGATCCACACTTCCTAGACATATTACCTAAAGCAAGTCATGCAATCTCTCTGAGCCTCCGTTTTCTCATCTGTGAAGTGGGAATAATCATAGTATTTACTCAGACTCCATGTACAAATGAAACATGATAATATATGTAAACACTTAGCATGATGATGGCTCATAGGGCACATGTGAAATAAATGGTAGCAGGTTTTATTAGTAGAGCTTGGAAGGATGAACAGGACTCACTAAGAAGATAAAGAAAGAATTGCATGTATAAACAGCAGAATTTACAAAGTCTGAACCCTCAGAGCCAGCCACAGAAGGGAGGCAGGGCTGAGATGGCTAACCCAATTTTGTAGTTGAGGAAACAGACCCAGAAATGGGCATGACTCAGCCACATCTTCCAACAGTGTACATGGAGGCAGGGAGGAATTCAGAGCCCAGACAGAATTCTTGATCGGGAATTTTGAGTTAACACTTGGCTGGGCAGTTGGAATGTGGTGGGAATGTGAAAGGGGGAACTTGCAGGAAGTGGTGCCCCTATTCAAGACATGGGCTGCCCATGGCGGCTGGACTGACAGAGTGAACAGGAGCGCCATGGGGCTCCTGGACCTCAGGGAAGGGGCTGGGGCTGAAAGAGCAGCACTAGTCTCATGAGGAGGCTGCAGGCGCATCAAAGCTGGGGGCTGACGGGGCTGGGGACGTCTCAGGAATTGTTAGAAATGCCAGACATAGCTCGTCCAGCCATTGGTCTCACTGGACACCTGCCAGCTGCTAAAGCTTCTGAGGTCATAGAGGCAGGGAAGGGGAGGAGGAGAAGGGAGAGGAGGTGAGTTTGCTGCCAGACACAGTTTAATGAAGGGTTCTGTTCATCTCTTCTGGGGCCAGGGAGATGAGGCCTGGCTCCTGGGCCCAGCTTTGAGTCTCCCTCCTTCTCCAGAGTCCTTGGCCTTAGTGACACCACAGTGCTCTGCATACTGTTCCCGCTGCTCCTCAGACTCATCCCTCATCATCATGTCTTCCCTCCTTTACTAGATGGCTCCGTCCTAAACCTTCCTGTCAGTCTTTCTCTTTCTCTTCCACCCTACACCTAGAGAACCACGCAGGAAGCTGGTTAAGTCCCCGATCTGTGTCTCCAGCCACTGCCAACCCTGGGTGATGGGATCTGACTTTATTAAAGAGCCACCAAGTTTCTCTGACTTGATGTAGGTGCAGGGATCAAATCACTTGGCTATACTCATCAGAATAGGCATTTCCAGGGGGCGGGACACAGGCTCCATGGAAATCAAGTGAGGGTCTGCAAAACCTAGAGGGCCTGGGCAATGGCTGAGTGAAGACGACTGGGGAGCAATCAGGGCCACTACGCCAAATCCCATACTCCCAACTCAACACAAATTCTGCCCACTTTGGAGAACCAGGGCTCAGCCCTATAGGAGTTAGTGGGACTCCACTCTGCCCTGTAGCAGATGCTGGAGCAGGTCTCTGCCCATGGCCCTCAGCTCTCACTATTACTTACACCCCTGCAGCTTCTCAGGAGGGCCCTGGGACTCTGCTGGGGGCTTTCTGTGGACGTCTGGAGTACATTTGACCAGGAGCATTAGAAAGTTTGGGGACCAGTCTTTAATCAATGACAGCTAGAGTTGACAGATAAATGCTGTCTCCCAGAAGTTCCCAATAGGATCGGCCCCCAGTGATCATCTGTTCATTGACCGCCCTCAATTGTCTTCCTTCTTGTTCTTGTCTCATGCAACCAGCCTGCTACTGTTCATCTCAGAAATCAACTACTTGCGCTTGAATCCATGCCTCAGGGTCAGCTTCTAGGCCAGTGGTTCTCAACCTTCTGGCCCTTTAAATACAGTTCCTCATGTGTGACCCAACCATAAAATTATTTTCGCTGCTACTTCATAACTGGAATGTTATGAATCGTAATGTAAATATCTATATGCAGGATGGTCTTAGGCGACCCCTGTGAAAGGGTCGTTCCACCGCAAAAGGGGTTGTGACCCACAGGTTGAGAACCGCTGTTCTAGGGGAACCCAAACCAAGATACCTGCTCTGTCTCTCTTACATTCACATCCAACCTGCCTGAGTCCTGCAGATTCTTCACCCCAAAGAGCCCTGAAATCCGCCTTCTAGTCAGCTCCTCATTTATCATCCCTCTTCCATCCCCACTGCTGTGGCCACCACTAGCTGGACTACTGGCCCAGCCTTGTCACTGGTCCCTGCCTCCTCTTCTTTCCCTCCTCACAATAGCTAGCAATCTTTCTAAGACACAAGAATGATTATGTTCCTTCCCTGTTCATACCCTTCCATGCTCTCATCACTCTCAGGATAAATCAATCTTCCCAGCCTGGCATTCAAGGTCCTGCAACGACTGGCCCCCTTCAGCCTTGTCATGCCCACTCCTCCCTTCACTGGCCCCTCCAGTAGGTCCGAGCTCCACAAGGTTCCCAGAATCTGCCACTTTCTGTCACACCTCCAGGTCTTTGCATGCTGCCTCCTCTCCCAGGAACAACCTCCCTGATTTTACCCAGATAATTCTAGATCTTGAACAGGCTGGAATGATCGGATGTTTCAGAGGCCAACAGTGGGAACTTAGGAAGCCTAGGAGGCACTGGGCCCTGTCTGGTGGAGAGAGACAGAGAAGGCTTTTGAGAGGAGGTACGCCTCTCTGTGCTGGCCCTGCTCACCCTGTCTTTGCAGAGCACGCAGGGGAGTTGGGAAGTCAAGAGAGAAACCCAGGCAACCAGTGTGTCACCTAAAATCTCACCGCCTCCTTCCCTTCGAAGGTAACTTTACACTGTTGGTTATCCCCATTCATGTCCTCATATGCTTCCTACTAAGTTTAGTATTATTTTGCCTGTTTTAAAACTTTATGTTCATAGTATGATATTGCGTGCACTGTTCTTATACTTCTTCCAGTCACATTATGCTTGTGAGATTTAGCTTTTTGCCGTGTGTTGCTTTGGTTCATTCGTTTTCTCTGTTGCATAATATTCCATTATATGAATATACATTCATCTCTTATTATCAGAACATAGACCATTCCTAACAGAAATTTGTGGATAGTGGAAGTCCATATTACAGAATCTTAGCTGGAAAAAATATGTTTCCAGCTTATCTAAAAACTTCAACTAATTTCTCACAAATATCATTCAAATTCTTTAAAATTATTAATGGTCACCAAGAATTTATGCACAGTATAAAGCTATGTTGTCCAATATGATATCTACTAGCCAGCCACATGACGCTATTTAAGTTAAAATGTAAATTAACTAAAAGTTAAAAATTCAGGTCCTCCCTCAGTTGCACTAAACTCATTTCTAGTGCCCAATAGCCACATGGGTCTAGAGTAAGGTGACCAGACATCTCGCTTTTGGCGGGACAGTCCTGATTTTTAACAGTTTGTCCCACGTCCTGCGGCATTTTAAAAAAGTCCCGATTACTCTTTGTAATGTTTTAAGTAATAATAAAAAAAGGAAAAAAAAAGAACCCCCTTGGTCAATGGTGTACCGCTTTAAATCTAGTCACCTTAGTCTAGAGGCTACCATATTGGACAGTAGATACAGGATAGTTCCATCATGCTTTAGAAAGTTCTAAAGCATTTAAAACACTGGTTACTGCCAGTATTTAAAACACTAATACTGAAGGAGCATTTTCTGTTTCCTCGCACATAGAGCAGTTCCTGTTTGTGACGGAGAAGGAGGTGTACTTGGCCAACCTCTCTCAATGAGCTTTATTACTTCCATATTTTCGTCTAAGTAAGGGCTTTTCTAAGTCTCTCAGGCTCACCAACTTTCTTATCAGGCTTCCTGACTTTCTTAGAAGACGCTCAATAATGAGGGGGAGATGGCAACAATTATGTACCAAACAAGTGTAAGCAACGTAAGTTTGAGGCATGATCGAAACAGCTGAGTTACAGCTGCAGCTCACTCCACGTCCTCACCTCATGCCATGGAGCACTCGAAGATTTGTCATGACAGGTTTCCTACTAGTAAACATTTTGCAAGTCATTAGAACAAATGTTGGGAGAGTGAGAGTTCTAATAGCAAGGGATGCCTGAATAAAAATGTCTTTTTCCCATTCTCTTATTGATGGGTATTTAGATTGTTCCCAAGGGTGGAACGGCTTAGTCTTAAACTATGTGCGTCTTCAGCCACTAGATATTGGCAAATTGCTCTTCATCTTAGTTGTGTTCAGTTTCTAGTCCCACCAGCAGAGCACAGAAGTGTCTATCTCTCCACACTCTCAGCAAACTTGGTATTATCAAACTCTTCAGTTTTTGCTAATCTCATGTGTACAAAATGGTACTTCCTTGCAGTTTCAACTGAAATTTCCCTGGTTGATAGTGAGGTTAACATATTTTCATATATGTACTGGCCATACTTGCTTTCTCTTTTGTGAAATGGCTGTTCGTGTCTTTTGCTCATTTTTCTATTAGGTTGTTTGGTTTTTTCTTATTGATATATAGGAGTTTTTATATATGCTGAATAATAATCTGTTGTCTGTTATATGTGTTGCAAGTATCTTCCCTCAGTTTGTGGTCTGTCTCTTTGTGTATGTGTGTGTGTGTGTATTTGAGTAACAGAACTAAAATGTTTTTATTATGCTTGAGTTTATTAATTTTTCCCTTCATAATTTTTTTCTATTTTTGTTGTTGGTTTTGTTTAAGAAATTCTTCATTAATCCTGGCACATGGTGGGAATTCGATAAATGTTGGCTATGGGCTGGGATGGAAAGGGGGCTGGTTTCTGTCTGAGAGCTGCAGGTGCTGGGGGAGCTGCCAGGGCTGATGGTGTGATCACAAAGACGAAGACACAGGGGAGATTACTGTAATGAACAGGGTGCTTTAATCAGCAAAAGGGAGCTGTCCAGGGAGCAGTAGGTCTGTGTGCATGAGAAAGGCTGATTGAATATGAGGACTGTAATTGTCCGGCACACTACCTTCCCCCAGGGAGAATGTGTAGAGTGAGCAAAGATGGAGGCACAGAGCCCGGGAGGGGTCTGGAAAGCAGGAGGAGAATGGGGAAGGTTGTTGTGGGGCCATGTGGAGAGTTCTTGGATGTGTCTGTGGAGTGACTTCTTATGCACTCCTTCAGAGGCATGGAGGTCACTGGGAGTGTTCTGGGCATAGAGGTTAGATAAATGGGCAAAGGACTGCAGAGGAGGCAACTCCTCCCTGACCCACGCCTGGCAGTTAAGGGAAGAGAAGGGAGCAATACTGGTGGAGGTGACTCTAAGGCAGGGCTTAGGGAGATGCGGGAGCATGTTCGTCATGTGAACCCCAAGAAGGACTCTACCTGCCAAGAAGGACTCCTTGTGGTTAACGGGGCCCAAATTCATAACCAGAGTCTAGCAGTCATTGCTGACAGGCCTCTCAAGCACACGGCATTTCAGGGAAAAACTACAGACTGAGCTGCCAGCCTCTTGCATTATGTTCCTGACAACTGAGTCAACCCTGGCATTGTCTTTATATCAACAGAACTGAAACCTGCCCTATCTAATCAGAACTGCACAGCTATATCCTCATTTGCATCTATACTGCCCAATCAGAGCAGCTCCATAACAGCCAATCAGAATGCACAATTCTAACCAATCAGGACTATGAGGTTTGGACCAATTAGACAGTGCAGATCTGGAATTTATTTTAATAAAATGGACCAACCCTAACTGGTTTGGCTCAGTGGATAGAGCATTGGCCTGCAGACTGAGGGGTCCCACAGTCAATTCCAGTCAGTGGCATGTACCTCGGTTTCGGGCACATCCCCAGTGGGATTGTAAGGAGGCAGCTGATCTATGTTTCTTACTCTCTGTCCCTCTCCCTTCCTCTCTGTTAAAAAAAATCAATAAAATATATATTTTTAAAAAATGGACCAGTAACCAGGGCGGGGACTTTCTAAAAGGCAGCCTCCCTTTTGTCTCAGTTGAGTGCACTTTCTGTTTGCACTGGAGCCTGCGTTTCCCAGCTTTGTAAACTGTTCATCTGACTAAAGTTTCTTCTTTTTCTGCACCCAGATTTGAGACTATTGTTGACATTAGCTTGGTGGCAGTTCACTTTTGTTGACAACAGGCCTGCAGGGAAGGGAACCAGGAGAAGGTGAGTACCCAAGGGTGTGGGGACCTGGCAGCTCTGGGGAGGGTTGGGGCTTTCGCCTTCAGATGAAGGAAGAGCCACTTCTTGGAAACTCGGGGAGGCAGATGCTGAGCAAAGTTGACACCTGAAGAGAGCCTCCTCTGTTGAGCTTTGTCTGCCTGGCACAGGGAAGGCCCATGCGCATTTGGTGAGTGAATTGTCTTGCCAAATAAGGTAGAAAATGGAATCCGCAGCTAAGATTGAGGTGTCGGGGAGCTAAGGCTGTGGAGAGGGGAGATCTGGAAGGGCCATCACGTCCACTGAGAAACAGGCAAACACCTTTCTACAAGGGGCTGGCAGATGAGGCCTTGCCTCAAGGCCCCTTCTTCAGAGAGAGATGGCCACAACCACAGCCCATGACACCAGACACCCTGGGTCTGACCTCAGATCTCCACCCTCCACCCCCACCCTGGGCCCGTCACCATCATCGCCTTGCAGATGGAACAGCCTTCTAGCTGACTCCTGCTGCCACCGGCTCCTCCCATTCTTCCCTCATTCTCCATCCAGCCGCCTGAACGTTCTATTAAAATGAGATTTGATTGTGTCACTGCTGCTCTAAACACTTTGGTGACGTCCACAGCTCTTCAAACAAAGGCCAAATTCCAGACCATTGCCACAAGGCCCTGCTGGGCTGGCCACTGCTGCTCCTCCAGCCCCATCTTCAACAATGCCTCCTAGCTTGTCCACCATCATACACACACACACACACACACACACACACACACACACACACACACACACTGGCTGTGCTTTACTACCTGGACCGTGACAAACCCTTTCCCGTCTCAAGCCCTCTGTAGAGTTCCCTCTGCCTGGGACTCTTCCCCTCACTGTCACCTGCTGAGGCCAACTCCTCACTCTGGTCTCAGCTTAAATGGCACTTCCTCTGTGAAGCCTTCCAAATCTCCCAATGTAAAAAGGTGCCCTCCCATTGTAATCGCTCCTCTAGCCCTCCACTTGTCCGTTCTCACACTTACTGCAGTGTATAATTATGTATAAATGTATGCGACTCCTTGTTTAACGTCTGTATTCCCCACCAGATTATAAACTCCATGAGGCCAGTGCTATGTGGACTGTTTTGTTCATTTACATCCTCAGC
>PVJC01028158.1:0-22765 GCA_004026665.1 Murina feae
CCACTGAGCCTCTGAGGTCGCGTGGGCCCAATTGCTCTATTCCCAGGCCTCCCAGGGCCGGGCTGGGCTGCCAGCTCCCAGTCTTGTGGCTGCTCACCGCTGTCTGGAACCACCGTGGGCACGATTGCTCTATTGCCAGCCCCAGCCGAGGGCCGGGCCGGCTCTCACCCAAGGCCGCCCAGAACCAACCACTGGCACGATTGCTCTATTCCCAGGCCCAGGCTGCAGGGCTGGGGCCTGGGCAGCCAGCTTCCGGCCCTGCTGCCAACCGCCACTGCCCTGAATGGACTTCCAGGGCACACACAGGTGGAGGCCAGGCCTCCACCTGTGCGTGGGCCAGCGTGATCTCTCTATTCCCAGCCCCATCTCTCTATTGCCAGCCCCAGCCGCAGAACCAGGGGCCTGGGAGGCCTTCCAGCCCTGCAGCCGCCACCACTGTCCGGAACTGACCACCTTGCATGCGCAGGCGCGATTGCTCCATTGGCAGCCCGGGGCCTCCGCCATCTTGGCTGGGCTAATTTGCATACTATTGTTCTGATTGGCTATTGGACATCCCGAAGAAACAGTTAATTTTACTATTTCGCTTTTATTAGTTTAGATGACAACAAATTGATGGTCAAAACCTTAATAATGAAGTCAAACAACTAAAATTGTCTCCAGTTATTTCACATATCAATTTTCATTTCTGCCTAATTTATCACTTGTTTTGATAGCATTTGCACACAGCCCAGAAGACAAACTTGTCTGGCCTGGTGTAAGTAATTAAATTAATTAAATAAGCACTTACTGAAGGCCTATATATACACGCAAATGAATGTAGTGTTGTATTAGTCACATGGGAAAATAGAAATAGCACATAAGATCCAAACTCTAAGGCAAATAAACATTGAATCTAGTGGGAATGGACATGGTTTCTCATGTTCATAATCATCCTGTACATCCTTTACATTTGTTTTGCTTTTAAGCAGCAAATTCTCTCTTCCACTCACCACTTATAATTCATCAACTTATTTATCTTACAGAATAATCTCTGTTTTTCTCTATGGTAATTCTCTGAACAAGCAGGGATAAAACTGAATAGAAATGTATGCCATCATGTGCATTTTGGATAAAAATAAATACCTTTCATAGAAACATCAATGTTTCTGTTTAATAAAAATATTAAGAATACAAATTCCACTATGTAAAAGAGGTTTGTTTTAAATTCCGCATCATCACAAGAATTCGTCATCAACAATTTCAGTAGAATCGTTATTAATATTTCATGTTGTCACATCTCTATTCAAAAACGCAACACTAATCACTAATGCAACCAATTCGTTAGATTTGACTTACTAAGAATGTATGAGCTGGCTGGTATGGCTCAGTCGATTAAACATTGTCCCGTGCTCCAAAGGGTCACCAGGTCAGTTCCTGGCCAGGTTTTAGATCCCATCATCAGTCAGGGTGGGTAAAGCAATGATCAATGTTTCTCTCTCTCTCTCTCTCTCTCTCTCTCTCTCTCTCTCTCTTTCTCTCTCTCCTCCTGCCTCTCTCTCTAAAATTCAATAAAAGCATATTTTTTAAAAAGAATTTATAAATGCCCTCTATGCAGTAACTAAATTTTTACATTCTAAAACATTTTTTAAAAGAAGTAAAATGAAAAAACTACATGTACTGTAGTTATGTGATTGTTTAGAGGAACTCTTTTATTTATACTTATTGATTAGGATGCCTATAGAATGTGTAATCAAAATCAATTTCATAGCTATGCTTTATTCAGTACTTATGAATGTCATAAGTATTATTTATAACAGCACTTTCAGGATAGTGTACCATTATGTGGTAAGAAATACAATTTCTTAACCAACAGGTTCTACTGGTTCTTGGGCATGTAAAGTAGTCTATTTTGTGATAGACATAGAAAAGAATGCAACTTTTTATATTCATTGATGAAAAAGAAAATAAAGATTGACGATTTCACATAAATCATATTTTCACAGATAAAAGCATAAGCTATACTAATAATAGGGTAATATGCAAATTGGTTAGGATGCTGTCACAGTAATGACTGATCAGCAGGCTGGGTGCGCAGCAGGCGCAGTTGGGGGGGGGGACTTGCAGCGTTGGGGGCGGAGGTGGGGCCACGGCAGAGAGGCCCCAGCTGGGGGTCCACAGGCATGCAGAGGTCCTCAGGTCTCTGCCATGGCCTGGCCCGGGTGTCTGCAGGCCTTCCCCAGCTCCAGCCTATCTCTTTGGGGCAATCCATCGAGGAGACCTAGATGGGTGGGTGGGGCCTACCTCTTTGGGGCAATGGATCATGGGGCTTCCTCACTGTGACAGGGCATAGGCCAGGGTGGGGGACTGCCCTACTGCCCCAAATTTCATGCACCAGGCCACCAGTATTATATGAAGACAACAGAGCTGGTTAAGTTGCCTAAAATCTGAAGCATAACAGTTAATTTAGTAGGCTGTATGAATAATGTATGACAGCTCTAAAGACAAATATAAGTTCTTAATGATGCCACTATTTTGCTTGATTTGTTGGGCATGTTGATATATAATATTTTTTACTAGAATCCCAACAAGAGCAGAAAAAGACTTTCTGTAACAAAACATTTAGCCCTATAGACATTAGCAGAAGGGAACAATGTAAGTGTGAACAGAGATTGGCACCCCATAGCTACATGCTGAATTTATATATTTGAATCCTAATATCAGAATTATCTTTTATAAATCATCTGGGTCTTTTTCAATTCATGTTCAATTTACAGTTCATTATTCAATAAACACTTATCAAGCCAATCACTATGTGTGACTCTGCAAGAGATAAAATGATTAATAAGGCACATTCTCTTTATTAAGGATAATAAAGGACAGGTGCATTCACATCTAACACAAAGCAGAACACTAAGTGTTACAATGGAGAAAGGAAGTGCTAAAGGAACATAGTGGGAGAAGTAAATTTTAACTAATATATTAAGGAGGCTTCATAGAGAAGGTGGAATTTGAAATGAACATTTTAGAAGACCTGAATTTTCAACAAATGATCCTGTAACCATGATATAATATGCCCCAAACCTCCCATTTCATTCTCCTTTAACCTGTTCTTTTTCTTTTTAAAAAAATCTTTATTGTTCATATTATTACAGTTGTTCCTCTTTTTTCCCCCCATAGTTGCCCTCCTCCCAGTTCTGCCCTTACCCCACCCTCTGCCCTTACACACTCCCACTGTCCTCATCCATAGGTGTACGATTTTTGTCCAGTCTCTTCCCACACCCCCAACACCCCTTTCCCCCTGAGAATTGTCAGTTCACTCCCTTTCTAAGCCCCTGATTCTATTCTATTCACCAGTTTATTCTGTTAATCAGATTTTTTTATTCACTGATTTTTAGGTTCACTTGTTGATAGATATGTATTTGTTGTTCATAATTTTTATCTTTACTTTTTCTTCTTCCTCTTCTCAAAGGATACCTTTCAGCATTTCATATAATACTTGTTGGGTGGTGATAAACTCCTTTAGCTTTTTCTTGTCTGTGAAGCTCTTTATCTGACCTTCAGTTCTGAGTTATAGCTTTGCTGGGTAAAGTAATCTTGGTTGTAAGTTCTTGCTATCCATCACTTTTTTTTTTTTTTTTTTTGTTATCCATCACTTTGACTATTTCTTGCCACTCCTTTCTGGCCTGCAAAGTTTCTGTTGAGAAATCAGCTGACAGTCATATGAGTACTCCTTTGTAGGTAACTAACTGTTTTTCACTTGCTGCTTTTAATATTCTCTTTTTGTCTTTTGCCCTTGGCATTTTAATTATGATGTGTCTTGGTGTGGTCCTCCTTGGATTCCTTTTGTTTTGGGGTTCTCTGCACTTCCTGGTCTTGGAAGTCTATTTCTTTCACCAGGGAGGGGAAGTTTTTTGTCATTATTTCTTCGAATAGGTTTTCAATATCTTGCTCTCTCTCTTCTTCTGGCACCCCTATAATTCTGATGTTGGTACGCTTGAAGTTTTCCCAGAGGCTCCTTGCACTATCTTCATATTTTTGTATTCTTTTTTCTTTTCCTGTTGGGTGCTTTTTGCTTTTTTTGTATTTCAAATCCTTGACTTGATTCTTGGCATCTTCTAGTCTGCTGTTGGATCTCTTGAATATTATTCTTTATTTCAGTCAGTGTATGCTTAATTTCTAGCTGGTCCTTTTTCATATCCTCGAGGGTCTCACTAAGTTTATCGGTGGTCTCAGGAAATTTCTTGAAAAACCTTATAACAATGGTTTTGAACTATATATCCAGTCATTTGCTTTCCTCCATTTCTGTCATTTGTGATCTGTTTCTTTGTCTCCGCATTTTGGCTGCTTCCTTGCATCGATAGAGTTGATAGGCTTTCTGTGCTAGGTATCCTATAGGGCCCAGTGGCTCAGCCTCCCCAATTACCTGAGGTGGACACTCTTGGTGCACCACTTTTTGGCTTTGGGCACAGTCTTGTTGTAGCTAAGCCTTGATTGTTGTTGATCACTGGGAAGAATTGACCTCCAGGCCACTTGGCTGTGAGAATCAGCTGTGTCTATGGTGGGAGAACTTCTGTGCTGGAGACACCCTTATGGGGCAAGACTTGCTTCAGTGGGGCTTTGGTGCTCACTGAGTCTGCCCCCTGAGTGTGTCCCTTATGGATCTGAGGAGTTGTAATCTGGGTGGTCCCTCTCTGACCACTGGGTACACTGGCTCTTGGATCTCTAAGGAGATGCTATTTTAGCTTCTGCCTGAGGCTACCCAGCCTTTTATATGCAAAAGCCTCTGTGCAAAACTTGGATGGGGCAGGGTCTCGAGGAATCAACAGGGCAGAGCAAACAGCTATGGCTGATTCTCAGCCCCGCCCTAAGAGGCACCGGGTCTCAGTGTCCTTCGGCACTGCCAAGAGAAAGCCACTCTGGAGATCCTCCCAGTACCAGACAGTGCCAGACGGTGCTAGACAGTTCAGCTCCTCCCCGTATGAGTCTGGATCCCCAGAAACTCACCTGGAACTAGAGTTCAGAGCCGTCGGGAGCTTGTGACTCCCTCCAGATTGAAAAAGACAACTGCGTCCTCAGTTGCCAACCCTTTCCACAAACCCTTTCTGCACGCCTCCATACCTCTGCACTTTACATCCGCACCTCCTCTGAGTCTCAGTCTCTTTCTCGTTGTAGAATTTCCACTCAGCCAGCCTTTCTGTGGGTCTGGGTGGTGTCTGTTTTTTCTTTTCATTGTGGTTTTGAAATGGTTATGCAAGGCAGCAATTCCAGGTGTTTACCTATGCCGCCACCTTGGTTTCCTCTTGTTCTTTTTCTTTTTACATAGCACTCATCTCCTAATTTATTTATTATATGTATTATTTATTTGCCCCTCACTGGAATGTAAGTATTTAGACAGTGGTCTTTATTTTGTTGGTGGATGTACTTTGATACTAGTATTTCCTGGCTTATTGTAGGCACTTGATAAATATGTATGGAATAAACTAATGAGGGTAAGATATAAATTAACCAGAGAAGCAGAGAGGGCAAGGTTTTTTTGTTTTTTTTCAAATAATAAGGGGTCCAATGTGGCTGGTATGACTACGAAAGATACTTATAGTCATCTATACTAATAAAAGGGTAATCTGCTAATTAGACTGGATAGACCAGATGTCTTCTGGACATCCTTCCAGACAAAGCCACGGTGGCGGGGGCCAAGGCAGAGGTGGTTAGGGGCAATCAGGCCTGCAGGGGAGAGTGGTTAGGGGTGATCAGGCAAACAGGCACAGGTGGTTAGGGGAGATCAGGCAGGCAGGCAGAGTGGTTAGGGGCAATCAAGCAGACAGGCAAGTGAGCGGTTAGGAACCAGCTGTCCCAGATGGCAAGAGGGATGTCTGGCAGTCAGACATCCCCCAAGGAGTCCTGGATTGGAGAGGGTGCAAGCTGGGCTGAGGGAATGCCCCCACCCCATGCATGAATTTTGTGCACCAGGTCTCTCATGTATAATAACAAAAGGGTAATATGCTAATTAGATCAGATGTCCTTCCTGACGAAGCCAGGGCTAGAGGGAAGCCAGCCCGGGTCCTGGATGCCAGAGGGCAGCTAGTGCCAGCAGCCAGGGGAAGGAAGGCCTACTCTTGCACAAATTTTCCTGTATCAGGCCTCTAGTATGATATAAATAGAGAAAGAAATTAGATATAGAATGAAATGGACAGAGCTTTTTTCCTTACTTTTCCATTAAGTAATGAAGCCAACTTGAAATTGATGGCTAAACTGTGATCACATGCATGTAATAAAAAACTTATTAAATAAAATAAATAGCAAAAAGCTCTAGTTCTGAAATATTTATGATTTTTAGCCATTTTACCTTTACTTGTATATAAACTTTATCTTTACTTGGGCTTTGCTGTTCTGAAACTTTACTCTCTTGCTAAAATTGCTTCTATGTCATTTCAGTTTATTGTTTAAAAAAAACTGAATTTTATAAAGTGAATGTATCCCCTTTCGCAAATACTATAAAATGATGTTAAATGAGTATGTCCAACACTTGTCAGATGATATCTGAGGTAAAATAACATGTAATATCAGGTTAAATATACACTATTTCAGCTGCCACATGAATTAGCTAGTAAAGTTCCAAACTGCATCCACTCATAGAAAAATGGATTGTTATAGGGATGGACCCATGTAGCTTAGAATCACTAAAAATCTATGGTATGGTAAGAGGTTGGTGTCCATTATGCAAATTTGCCTTGTGAATAAATCCATATCCTTTTTATCCCTATAATTCACAGGGTCATTTATTCACCAATCTGTTTCATATTTTAATTTATTCCCCTGTTCTTTAAATCAACATTTATTAGTATCATGAGCCATTTTGTTCAGTGTCTAGTTCACCCCTATCCAGTAGATTTTCTGAGATGTTTAAAATGGGCCGTATCTGCATAGTCCAATATGGTAACTATTAGACACATTTGGCTATTACTGAGCACTCAAAATGTTGCTAGTGCAATTGAGAAATTAGATTCTTATTCTGTTTAATTTTAATTAATTTAAATTTAAATACTCCCATATGGCTAGTGGCTGCCATTATGGACAACACGGATCTAGATTTTTTTTCAGAATGTTTGACAACTACCTACTTATCTATTTGACAATTTTATGTACTAAAATATGTTGTTTGGCCTTCCATATCCAGGAAGATAAAGTAGAGATAGTTTCCTCTATTCCTATTTCCCTATTTCTCCCTGGGCTTTCCATATAAAACAAACATGAGAAGACTCTGATTGGTGAGAGAGGGCAGACCAGGGACTTTGAGATAGGAAGAACAACATGTGTGAGTTCTCTGAGCTTTCTTTTTGCCTCATATAATCCTAGACTTGCTGTAAAAGCAACAACCTGAGACAGCAAGGAGCTCAGATTTTAAAAAGAAAGAAAGAAAGAAAGAAAAAGCCTACTCTCTTAAACTAAACGACCAATAAAGGAGCACCCCAGCAAGACAAAAATAAAAAGTTTTAGACATCATTTTCTCTACTTCCAAGCTTCTCTTTTCTGAAGTACCTCCCCTATCCAGACTGGCAAAGGCTGAGTAGGAACCAAGATTTAAACCCCCAAGATGGTATCAGGGAGGGTCCAGTAGGGGGCCAAAACTTCCACCTCTGCTAGTCTGTAAGGAGTCCCCTGGTGTATCAGTTGAGATGACATGGGAAGCCTGGCCTTCCATTCTCTCTCAGCAGTACCAACACACCCCTGCCTCTCCCCACTGAGTTTGTGTCGGGGGAAGTCTCATGAAGAGTTAGGACTCAGCAGTAATGAGGCCTCCACCTGTGGTGCCAGTGGAGACCATGTGGAGAGATGAGCCAGTAATAATGAGGAGCCTATCTCCATCAGATGACCACATAGGTTACATATGGAATGTTGACTTTCTACCTCCACCTGGCTGTAAGGAGGCAGTGCCCACCCATCTCCTGCCAAAATGATTTCAGAGAAAGACCATTAAGACTGAAGGTTTAAATAAAATCCGGAACCTTCTAACACAAAAATATTTAGTTTTCATTTAAAAATTACTTACCATACTAAGAAGCAGAAAGAACTGAAGCTGATATTGTTCTTTCAAAGGTTCAGTAAGGAATGAACCTCTACCAAATGAATGAATCTCAAACTCAAATTAAAAAAAAAAAGACCATCAATGGATGCCAACACTGAGATGAGAGAGATGTTAAAATGATCTAACAGGGATTTTAAAGTAGCCATGAAAAAAGCTTCAATGAGCAATTATAAACACACTTGAAATAGATTTTAAAAATAGCCTCAGAAATAAAATAGAATATATACAGAAAAACCCATTGGTAATTTTAGAAAATTGTGGGGAAAATACAAAAACCAAAATAAAAATCTCAGTGGACAGGCTTAATGGCAGAATGTAGGGGACAAAGGAAAGAATCAGTCAACTGGAAGACAGAAATTACTCAATCTGAACATAGGAAAAACAAAACAAAATAAAATAAAAGAACAGTTTCAGGAACCAGTGCAACCAAAACAAAAAATAAACCTTTATGTTATCAGAGTTTCAGAGGAGAAGAGAAAGATTGTGGGGCTGAAAAAAGTACCTGAAAAAATAATTACTGAAAACTTTCCAAATTTGTAAGAGGCAAAAAACTACAGATTCAGGAGGCTGAGCAAACCCCAAACAGAATTAGCCCAAAGAAAGCCACACTATAACACATTACAATTAAACTTCTGAAAATTAAAAATAAAAGTAATTTGAAGGTAGCCAGAGAAAAATTACACTCTACATAAAGAGGAAAAATAATTCAAAAATAATTCATCAGAAATCATAGAGTTCAGAGGAAGTGAAACAAGGTCTCTCAAATCTTAAAAGAACTGTCAATCCAGAATCCTAAGCCCAGCAAAATTATCCTTCAGGAATTAAGACATTAATTTTTTTTTAAATATCAAGAAATTCTCAGATGAAGAAAAAAGAGACAGTTTGTCAGCAACAAACACACTCTAATAGAATGTCTAAAGAAAGTTCTCTAAACAAAGAGCATGGTAAAAGAAGGAACCTTAGAACATCAGAAGAACATGGTAAGCAAAAATATAGGTAAATACAATAGGTTTCTCTTCTCCTCTTGAATTTTATAAATTAAAATTGGTAGCTGAAGCCAAAAATTATAACACTGTCAAATGTGGTGTAGAACAGAGAAATATTTAAGACATTTACATTTCAAATAAGAGAGAATAAAGGGACATATAGAGAGGTAAGTCTCACACTGTATACAAAACTAACTCCAAATGGGTCTTGGATTCAAATATAAAACTTAAAACTATAAAACTTTTAGAAAAAAAGGTAGGAGAAAATATTTGGCATATAAACCTAGGCAAAGTATTCTTAGACTTGACACCAAAAGCATGATCTATCCAAGAAAATTGATGAGGTTGATTTAATCAAAATGAAAAACCCTGTTAAGAACAAAAAGACAAGCTCTAGACTGGAAGAAAGTATCTGTAAACCACATCTCTGATAAAGAACTAGTATTTAGAATATGCAAGTAAATCATTAAAAAAAATCAAGCAGTTCAATTGGAAAACTGACAAGAGATATGAACAGACATTTCACTGAAAGTATATAAAAATGCCTGCAAAAAGATGTACAATATTAGCCACCATTTAAATCATAATAAGATATCAATACATAACTATCAGAATGGCTAAAATAAAATATAGTGACAAAACCAAATGTGGGCAAGAATTCAGAGAAAGTGGGTAACTCGTGCATTGCTGGTGGGAATGTAAAATAGTATATCCACTCTGAAATAAACAGTGTCACAATTTCTTCAAAAACTAAACATGCAACTACTCTACAACCCAGCATTGGCACTCCTGAGCATTTATCCCAAAGAACTGAAGACTTGTGTTCATATGAAGATCTGTGCATGAATATTTGTAGCTTCTTTATTCATAATTGCCAAAAAGTGAAAACAATCAGATGCCCTTTAGCACATGAATGATTAAACAAATTGTGGTACATCTATATTATGAAGTACTATTTAATAAAAAGGAAGGTACTATCGATACACTCAACAACCTATATGAATCACCAGAGAATTACGCTGAATGAAAAAAAAAGCCAGTTTCAAAGAATAGTAACCTTAGAACAAATTATTCCTTTTATATATATCACTAGAGGCCTGGTGTACAAATTGGTACATAGGTGGGGTCCGGCCAGCCCACCTTGATTGGGGCTGATCAGGGCCAGGCCAGCAGGGGGGAGGGGCCACAGGAGGTTGGCTGGTCACAGCAACCAGTTGTCCTGGTCGTTCTGGTAGCTTGGCTTTTATATACATAGATTTTTGTCATGACAAAATTATAGAAATGTCTAATGTATTAGTGGTTCCTAGGAGTTAGGGAGGGAGTTGGGACAGGAAGTAGATGTGGCTATACTAGTAAAAGGGCAATGTGAGAGTTTCTCGTGGTGGTGGAAATGTATGTTTTAACTGTACCAATGCCAATATCCTGTCTGTGAAATTGTGTTATAGTTTTGCAAGATGTTACCATTGGGAAAAACTAGATAATCAATACATGGAATCTCTCTGAATTTTTTTATCACATCTGCATGTGAATCAATAATTGTCTCAAAATAAAAAGTTTAATTAAAAATATATTTCCTGAGCCCAATCATGTTCAGCATTATTCAAGTTTATTACTTTTTAGTGAAATAAATTGAGACTTTATAATATTTTTACTTCTAGAGGCCAATTAAAAATTGATTCATCTAGTTTCCCCCTTCTTAATACTATATTTCAGAGGAAAGTTTTATTAGTCTCATTTAGTAGAATTACTAATCTATTGTTTAGTTAATAGCACTGTCGCATCTGACAATTGATGTATAGTTTTCCTTTAGAAGATATTGATTTGAGAAGTGTTTCTTCACAAACTCTCGGAATTTATATATTATTCAAGTCTTTGAAAAATGTTGTAATTGTTTCTGACTCATTAAACAGAGAAACTAACTACATTTGATGGTTTCTCTTCCATCATCACTTTATTTTTACTTTCGGCAATGTTGTGGAAGTTCGGGAAACAGTAGAAAACAAGACAATTATCCCTGTTCTCAATGAGTGTTTATATTCTAGAAGGAAGATATAAAGAGATAATTAAAATATATAGTATGTCAAATGGAGAGGAGTGCTCTGGAAGAGAATAAAGGTAGAAAAGGGGGCTTGGGAAAGTAGGTGGCTAGGTGCAATAGCAATATTAAATAAAGTACTGAAGGGTTTTTTTTAATTATATATTTTGAGAACTTATCAGGGAAACTCTTATTTTTAATGGTGAACAATCCTACTGTAGCATGTAAATTTTCCAAAGATTATAATAATTTCCAGTAAAGACTATGACTGTAGAACAGGAATTTGTAACCTTTCCTCCACTGTGACACATGTGACTGATGACATTCATGTGTCACACATCCCCTTAAGTGAGCCAGTGGCTAGCAAGGCGTCTTGTGTGCTCCATGTAATTCCTGGTACCTGGCTATAATTCCACCTTGTTTCCTCTCAGAATAATCTATTCAAACGTCAGTGAGAATGTGTGCTATTGTGATAGTACTTAATCCGAATATGTTTTCAAATATATAATTTTTAAAAAATTCAGTACTTTAGTGCTTACAATATACAATTCATTTCAAATACATTTGAATATTGAATCATTGGCATTCAGAGTAATACTAACTGTATGTATATAGTAATTCCTAATTGCTAGATGACATACCTTCTGCCAATTCCTAGGAGAGATACAATTATATGTTGATTTTACAAATATAGAAGTTGAGACCAAGGGCAAAAATTATAAAATAAATAGTTTTAATACAGTTTCAGATGAACACTCTTGATGAATACTTCAACAGAAGCTGAAATTTGTCATTAAAGTAAGCATCAATAAAAAAAAAAAAAAAGTAAGCATCAATGAATTTTGCTGGCTGGGTGGGCAAATTTTCCTGGCTTAAAAAGTTAAATAAATGAGTTGTTATACTCGGTATTACCATTCACCGGTTCAAAACATTTCAAATGAAAAATGTCAAGCAAATAATTGCATCTAACCAAACAAAGCCCAAGGTAGAAATTCTTCACCATGGAATTCTTTTCAATGTGGTAAATATTTATGAAATGTCCTCTATGGGATAAGCACTGTGCTATGTCTCCACTGGAGGCCAACAAGAAAATTAAAACAAGGTTTTTGTTTTTATTGATTTAAATTAGATCTAGATGGCTAATATGCAGTCTACAGTGTCAGCCTTGATATCTCCTGTGTAATTAGATCTTGCTTAGAAATTTTTAGGAGGAAAAAAATCTGTCAAAGTGAATGATGATGCCAAATAAATCATTTCCGTTTGAAGGGATGAGTCAAGTGTGGGGTAGGGGTCTAAAAGGGAAATGCCTCAACCCCCATACTGTGCTGGGCATGGCTAGCAATCCTAAGTCCTAGTTTCACTTCACTGCTTCTATGAAATGGTCCTCAAACTGGTCAGTGATCCCATCCTCTCTGGTGTCACAAAATAGGTATTTAGTAGTACATTTTTGCTGAACAAATGAAGCATCCCACCTGGAAGGTAATTCTCCAAGATCCTGTAACCCAAATTCAAAGTTGGTTGATGTTCAAACTTCCAGTGTCCTGAAATGGTTGCTGGCCACACAGAGGACAGTGGAAGTGATACGTGTCCCTCCAAGGCACAGCACTTCACAGAGATTCAGGAAACCCCGTGTCGGAACAGCCGCCTGAAGCAGGAATGAGAGCCGGATCAGTGCTAGAACTTTTGCAGATAATGTAGCTGAGTGGTAGAGATGTAGCCACTGATAAATGGGCAGATACGTGTACAGTGAAAATAAGGAAAAGCTTAAACAATACTTTTTTTATCTCTTAGGCCCTGGGGGCTCAACTTTACGAGTGTCATGGGTTCTGAAAGTCAACAAAAAGCTCAAGTATTATCCTCAGGACTTTTAACTTCCCTCTGTGGGTGAAGGAAGTAAGTAGGGTATGATCTTGTAGGCTGAATTATTGAAGAGTCATCTTGAAAATTACCTGTCCCTCCATCCTGTTTGATCATGTTTCTCATGCAAACCCAAGTCAGAATGGGAAACTCCTCAATGTAGTATATTGAGGGGTTCTCTGAGGTCTCCATGACTGTTAAAAAGCTTTTAATGTATTTTCTTAGATCTTTGCTTCACAGGAATGGGGGACCTTTTTCTACTAAGGGCTATTTGGATATTAATAACATCATTAGAAGGCCATACAAAATTAACAACTTAAAAATTAGCCTGCCAGTCCTAACCGGGTTGACTCAGTGGATAGAGCATCAGCCTGCGGACTCAAGGGTCCCAGGTTCCATTCTGGTCAAGGGCATGCACTCGGTTGCGAGCACATACCAGTAGGGAGTGTGCAGGAGGCAGCTGATCAGTGTTTCTCTCTCATCGATGTTTCTAACACTCTATCCCTCTCCCTTCTTCTCTGTAAAAAATCAATAAAATATATATTTTTAAAAATTAGCTTGCCAAGTTAAATAAATAAACAAACAAAATAAAGATTAGCTTGCTATATTTGGTCAAACATTTAATTAATTCACCATTAATGCCAGACCAAGTGATTCCTCAGACCTTATATGGCCCATGGGCCTGGACATTCCTCACCCTGGGCCTTAGAGGTATGAGTTACAATAGAATTTCCTAAAGCTTAGAGCTGAGGCCACAGAACAACATTTGGTTCTGTCCCCCTCTCAAGGCCACCTAAAAGTAATTTACTTGAGTGTTCATTCATTGTCCTAATCAATAGGACATGTCAATTAGGGGTGCATATGGTCTTGGAAATGCTGAGCATATTTTTCAGTATTTATTCTAATTCTAGGATATGTGTTCCAGAACAAGCACACAGAGCTATCTGCCAAAGCTGTTGTGACTGATGAAAACTCCCATTCCCTCCCTGTAGAAAGCATAATTCTGGATTTAGTTGGGCACCCTGGTGGCAAAGAGGTTTAGTAATGTGAAATGTTTTCAAATCTCGAGTTTCAAAAAATGCCAAATGAATGATACTGTTTCTTAGGACTCAATCACTACATGTATTATGTCTGAATTAACATATTTGCAGATTTTAAACTCCATATCTATATTTAATGGCAATCACACTTAGTCCATCAAAGTGTAGCCCTGTAAGAGTTATTTCATGGTTAAGAATATTCATAGGTCTTCAATATTTATTTCTAGAACAACAACAAAAAATATGTTGCCCATGTTATTATGAGCAACATAAAATTAGGGATTCATTCTTCTGCTTCTGCTAATAGATTATTTGTTGAGTCCTTACTGTGTACTATGAGTTGAGACTAATTGTATTTTGGCATCTTTTTTTTCTATTTATTGTTCTTAATTTTCATGAATGACTGGAGTTTATAAGATGCAGATACTTCACTGGTTGGTTAGGCTGCACTTCTCTCTAGTTTTTTCCTACATTAGCAGTCATGGCTATGTGATGTCTTTTGCTTAAAGTAAACATTTCTGAGTGCTAGTAAAATGCAAGTAGTTAGAATTTTAAGTCAAGCACTGCCTCTAAGTTTCCTCATTTATTGCAAAGAAGATAAACTTCAATATTCTTTTGCTCTTAGCCTTTTAGGATTTTATAATGTTAGTTTATAAATGTTGACCATAAAGGGAAATATTTTTTGCAAACAGAGTTCTCGGGAATCTTTGGTAAAACTAGGTGAAATTTATCTCCCGTACTCAGTTCCTGTGACATTTATCCTTCTTTTTAGCACCCACATCTTGCACAAAGGCCCAATCTCCTTGCCTGAGATGAAAGCAATAAGGAGGACAAATCACAGTTCTGCCACTCAGTAGCTCTATAGCCTTTATTTATCCTCTAAGTCTGAGATCCCTCATTCATAAAATAGGGATTATCATGGTACATTCCTCAGGTAGTCACTGTGCAGATTAAATAAAACATTGAACACGAAGCGCTTAGGACACACCCATGTACACCTTAAAGAGCAACAAAAAGTTGCTAGTTTTTTATTTTGCCAAGTAAAGAAAAAAACACACAACCTCCATGCACTATCACAATCATTTCATCAAAGAAACAACATGGCACCATTCAAAAAGGAGAACATGATCTCAGAACTTGTGATGTTAATTGAAACTTTTACTACATTGTCCTTTATGCTCACATATCACCATAAATTAACAAAAACTTTATCTTGGACCAAGTTTAATTTGCAGACCCATGTTTGGGAACCACCGATTCTCTTTCCCATCAAATAAGTGCCTACCCAGGTCTCATTCCCTTGAAGCCCTTGGAGCCAGTTCTCCTTCCTGAGTTTACAGCTCATCTGTGTATAGTGAATGCTGGTGGATAAATGTATTCATATTCTTTTTTTATTGATTGATTAATTTTTTTTTTTTACAGAGAGGAAGGGAGAGGGATAGAGAGTTAGAAACATCAATGAGAGATGCCTTCTGAAACCCTCTATTGGGGATGTGCCCACAACCAAGGTACATGCCCTTGACCGGAATCAAACCTGGGACTCTTCAGGTTCGCTCTATCCACTGAGCCAAACCAGTTAGGGCTGTATTCATATTCTTGAAAACATACTTATATCCTAATATAGAGGCTTTATTCAAGTAAGTGATAGTAGTGGTGGGAATTTTAGACCAGTTCGCGTTTCTGGGGGAAGACGATTTGGGTGCAGGTGCCCTTTCCAGCATCCTGCATATCCACCTGTTCTACCTATACTGATGGTAGGTTTAGGAATGTTAGACCTGCCACAGATAGCCTGGGCCTTTGAATGGTCTCTTCAGCAGCCTCTGTGAGCCACACTTAACTTTAAGCATCATTATAAATGACACATTGAGGAGGTTTTGCTGGTCAGTTTATGCCACTTCTCCCAAAGAAAGCCTATCATCCTTAGTAGATGTTTGACCTGTCGTGACACTGATGGAAAAAAACTTATTTTTTAGTAGGTTTCTTCCAAGGATTAGCATTAAAGTGGTACAGGGTTCCCCAAAGACTGGCTTGCATAGAGCAGGCTAATCACAGTGGTAAATAATGGGCTTCTCCAGCAACAACGGCAGTAGTTCTAACACAGCAAGCCTAAATTTCATGTCAGATGTTGTAACGGTAAGGGGACAGCATAGCACACAGTGCACTTTATTTATTTATTTTATTTATTTTTTAAATATTGTTGAAAGCATTACATATGTCCCCCTTTTCCCTCCATTGACCCCTTTTAGCCTGCCCCCCACCTCCTGCTGCAGACCTTCACCACCCTATTGTGTGTATTCATGAGTTATACCACACAGTGCACTTTAATGTCACAGTGAGGAGCACGGGCATGGGGTCAGAAGGTCGTGATACAAGCCTAAGGTTAGACACTGATCAGCTGTGGAAAGTAGTTAATCTCTCTACATTTCAGTTTCCTGAAAATGGGGTTAAGAGCAGGACCTACATCACAGGCTTGTTATGAAGATTAAACAAGGTAACTCATGTGAAACGTTTCAGCACAGTGCCTGCCCAGGGTAAGCTCACGGTTAATATTAGCTTTGTTATTGTTATGTGCATTGTGACAGGATGTGCCCACTTTACTGCTAGCTTCATCCACCACTTATACTAAGTGTATTTGCTGTTTTAGTCAGAACACACTCTGAAGTAAAAAACAAAAACAAAATGCAAACACAGGTCCAGATCTGAGCAAATGCAAGACATATCTTGGAGTTCCCCTTTTAATAGGTTCCACAGAAATATCTCAGCCTCGACCGAGCTGTATTTTACTTCCTCAAATCACCTCTCACTTCTCTTTTGTTGTTAATGTCAATCTTGCCACTCAGATTGTTTCTAAGAGAGAACTTTCTTGTCAGTTTTATGTGTTTTTTTGGGAGGTGGGGGAGTATTGTGATTGATAGCACATTCTTTAACCATGTGCAAACATTACTTGGGTAGTCTAGTGGGTGGAACATTTTAATTCTAAAGAGCGGTTGTTTCTAAAGAGTGATGCTCAACAAGTTTGTTTTGGGATTGTCAGATTTCATAATTACAGTCAATTTTCAATTATCCACATAAATAAAAAAGACTGTCAGTACAGATAACAGGAAAATGATAGACTCTACAATTATGGTTAACCATCCAGCACAGTTGAGCCAAGCTTCTATATATACCCAGTGGTAATGCCAACTGGTTAAAGGAATTTAGCCTCTTTATAATCTCCTTAAAACCCTTCTTTGATATGGATTTGACATTTTCTCAGTCTCATGTGAAGTACTAAGAAATAACAAATTTGAGTCCTTTCCTCCAGTAAAGTTGTAGCTCCTGTATTCCTATAAAGTGAAAATTCCAGAGCTGGCTCTCTCATAGGTCTGGGTCTGCCTCGGGCAATATGTCAACCATGTGGCCAAACCATAATGCATGTAATTCATCTCCAGTGCACACAACACCGAGAGTGATAGCTATACTTCTGGCCTGCGTCAATACATAAAGCTAAGACTAGTTTTTAAGATGAGCTTCAATACAAAAATAGGGAGACAGTGGCAGCTGAGGCAGCCATATCAATGGTGGAACACTGAGATTGTTAGGCATGTCTTCTTCACATTGCTTTCTCTAGCTTTTACCACTGATTTTATCCCTTGGGAGAAAACTATTTTCCTTCTTTGAGTATTTGAAGAAAGCTACTGTATCCTGTCTGGTATTAAGAGCTGTATGACCTTGGCTAAGTTCCTTCATCCCTCTGAGTTTTGTGTTTTGTTTTTGATTCTAGAAAGGAAGGAATTGGAGTAGGTGATCTATAACTGACCCTTTAATTTTAATATTACAATTAAACCTTGAATAATATGGGCTTGAATTGCATGAGTCCATTTATACACAGATGTTTTTCAATAAATACCTGTACTGTTTTCTGTCTACAGTTGGGAGTCCACAGTTGCAGAGGGACAATTGTAGGCATGGATCTACCCCCATTTAACTATTTATTTGTTTGTTTGTTTGATCTACATTATTTTATATAGGGGACTTGAACATCCACAGATTTTGGTATCCATTGAATGTCCTGGGACCAAACCCCTAACAGATATCAAAGAACAACTGAGTTTTGGAGGAGTCAAAAGTTAAATGTGGATTTTTTTACTCTGTGGGTGGGGAGGTTGGCACTCCTAGCCCACACATTAAGAGTCAACTGTATAAAATTCTATGAAAAATCTCTTTTGATGCTAGTTTAGAATGGTTTATACTATACTAACTTTAGTATGGTATAATGTACTTACTATACATGATATCATATTTAATTCTCATAATATTCCCAAAGGGCAATTATTATTTCTATTTATGAGTGAGGAAACAAAGAGTTGGAGAGAGTAAGTAAACCATGTCCCAGGTTTCTGGTATAGCCCTCTGCTCTAAGGTTCCATCTCCATCTTATGTTTTATTGAGAATATATATATTTTTTTAATCTTTGGGTTTTGTTCTCCAACACTAAAATGGGCTTAACAACAAAACCAACTTGACCTTCAATTCAATAGACAGCACAGTGTGTTCTGTGGTCACTGCCATGAAATGTGGCGAAGCTGCAGGAGTTCACTTTGGAGAACTGAGCCTTGGCTCATCCAACGGGGTCAAGGTTTGGAAGTTGATAAGAAATCAGCCCCAGAATTCATAAGCATGTGAGCCTCTCGCCAGGACATTAAAAAACTAAGGACATAGCTTTATAAAAAGATGATCACTCCTCTAGCATTTGGTGACCATGGCCTATCACATTCCAGGCATTGAATTAACCCCTTTTACTTAAAATTTCTCACTTATTTCTTGTAAGAACTCTATGGACTACCAGTTAGTGCATGTACAATTATCCTCATTTCACATGACATGAGATTGACATTAATAGTGGATAAATGACTTGCTCAACCAGTAAATGGAAGATTAGGATTATAGCCAACGCCTCTGCACTCCAAGTTTCAGACTCTTTCCACTCTGCCAGGATTTCCCAGAGTATGTTTCAGTCCACACTCATCCCCAAAGTGCTTTTCCAGAAGAGATGCCACGGTCAGCTCTGCTTGGTTCAGTACACCATGGGATCCCTTAGAGGTTCAGGGAGCTTAGACATTCAAGGTTCCAGAAAATTCTAGGCAGAAAATGTATTTAACAATTTCCTTCCTAATTTTTCTGAAACTTCTTGGCAGGGCACTATTTACTCCAATGAACACATTTAAGAGCCTGAGGAACAGAATCACATATAATTCTTTTTTGAGAAATACAGCAACAGGTCAGACCCTATAAGAAATAATTTCTATAGAAAAAGATTGTCATTTTAAACTATCCTTTTTTCTTCATGTTAAAAATATAGATTTTCCCATGAGTTAACCACTAGATCTCATGAGTTCATGAGCCAGGTGGTTATAGTGATTCAGCAAACTTCCTTGCTCATCCCAGAGAATAGTATGTTTCTGTGGAATTACACACATGAGAATACCAGATGGGAATACCAAAAAAGCAAATAAATAAGTATCACCTATACTTATGGTACATTTCTACATTCTGAAGAAGTTTACTTATATATGGAAGGTACCAATTATCCCTTTCCCAAATTCCTGCTGTTTGACATGCTTTATATTTTTATTCTAATATGAATAATTTTTTAAGATATGGAGAATTATGTGACTCCATGAATCTATTAATGATGCATGAAATGTTCCAAAGCTAGGATTAAAGATCATCGAACAAGGTAATGAAGTTGGATTTGGCTATGAAATTAATTACTAAATTCAGCTTTTTGGCCCACTAAATTATTTTTAGCATCTGCCCACCAATTCTCATTGGTTCTGTAGCAGGCTTCAAAAAAATGTTTAAGTAATTTTTTATTGGTAAGCATGAATTCACAAGAATCTCAGAAGTTTCTTGGTGAAAGTCATCATTAGGAAGTGACATTTTATGACTTTCAGATGACTACAACCACAGAATGGCAAAAGCTGGGATGTGAATTTTATTGAAAGTAAATAAAAAAGGGACAAACACAAAGTAATTAGTTGCCATAGAATGCATGTAAGTATCTCTTGCTATTTGTTATTCATGCATGCTGTTCAAGTTATCTATTACTATATTATAAACTACACCAAAATGTAGTAGATTAAAGCAACAAACTTTTTATTATATGTCATAATTTTGTGCAACAGGGATTTGGAAAGGGTTTGGCTAGATGATTCTTCTCTTCAAAGAATTGGTCCTAGCTGGTGTGGATCAGTGGATAGATCGTCAGCCTATGGACTGAAGTGTCCCAGGTTCGATTCCAGTCAAGGTCACATGCCCGGGTTGTGGGCTCAATCCTCAGGGGGCGTGCAGGAGGCAGCTGATCCATGATTCTCTCTCACCATTGATGTTTCTATCTCTCTTTCCCTCTCCCTTCCTCTCTGAAATCAATAAAAATGCATTTTTTTAAAAAGTACTGGTAACCAAGATGCTCTTGAGTTTCCATGATGGCTTTGTCTGTGTGCCTGGCACCTTGATGGGATGGATAGAAGACTGGCTTCTGCTGGGCCCCTACTCCTCTCCTTGTAGTCTCAGGGTGTCTCTATGTTTCAGGGCTCCAAGCATAAGTGTTACAAGAGACAAGAAATAAAAATGATTGGGCCTGGAAACTGGCACAAGGTTGCTTTCACTCTATTCTTTAGTCAGAGACATGACAGAGTATAGAGTCCAACTCCAATAGGCGTGTCAAAGGATTTGTGGCCATCATTAATCTGAAATGGGCCAAACTCTTTGGCAGAAAGGTTTGTGTCATGAAGGAAAAATATATGAATGGTCTACTGAACTTTTGAACAGGTTGGTCTTTTGATATATAACTACTTTTATTCATGAAGTCAAAGCGGCAGTATAAAAATATATACAGTATGACACATCTCTATGAGGTCATTTTATAAATGAACTATGTGCTGGTTCTGATTCTCCATTTGAACATTTCTTTTGCCATCGTTTGCCTCATGCGAGCATTTTCAAGCAGTTTCATTGCTCCTTTATTGTTTTGTTCTTACTAGCCTTAATACTTGAAAAATATGTAGCAAAATAAGCCAAAAAGTAAAGCAAACCTTCCAATACTAATAACACAATGATCCAGGTGGCAACGGCTGTTCTTCACTGTCTAGTGATGGCAGAGATGTGTCTTTGCATTGAGCAGAGCAGTAGTTTCTGTTTTCTGTCTTTGCTTTGGGGCCTATCTTTGTCCTTTCTCCCCCCTGTTTTTAAATTTAAAGTTTATATTCAATATTATTTTGTGTTAGTTTCAGGTGTACAGCATAGTGGTTAGACAATCACATACTTTACAAAGTGTCCCCCTGATATTTCCAGTCATTCCTGTCATCACACATAGCTACTACAATATTATTGACTACATTCCTAATGCTGTACTTTACATCTCTGTGACTATTTTGTAACTAACAGTTTTTACTTCTAATCCCTTTCCCTTTTTCATCCAGTCTCTCAACCCTCACCCCTTTGGCAATCATCAGTCTGTTTCTGTATCTATTAGTGTGTTCAATTTTGTTTATGTTTTCTATAGATTCCACATATAATGAAATCAGATGGTATTTCTCTTTCTCTGACTGACTTCTTTTACTTAGCAGAATACCTTCTAGGTCCATCCATGCTGTTGCAAATGGTAAGATTTTATTCTTTTTTATTAAAATCTATTAAAAATAGATTTTATTCTATTTTTTATTCTATCTAATAAAGGAGTAATATGCAAATTAGGCATCACTCTGCCACAAAGATGACCACCCCCATAGCCATAAGATGGCGGTGCCCAGTCCAGCTCAGTCCTGCCACTGAAATGGTCAGGCCTGTTAGCCAGGCAGGTGGCAGGGGAGACAGGGGCCTGAGGGGCAGAATAGGTGATCAGAGGGGGCTGGGGATCCCCTGCCCAGGCCAGAGCCCTTTGCCAGAGGCCTTAGACATGGCCAAGGGTGGAGCTGGTGATCGGAGGGGGCAGGGGCAGAGCCAACGATTTGCCCTACCCAGACATAAGGCCCGAGCCAGAGGGCTCAGGCCTGGGCAAGGGCAAAGCCAGAGATCACAGGGGCCTGGGCACCAGTAGAACTAGCAATGCAGAGGTCTGGGGGTCCCCTGCCCAGGCCTGTAGCCTTGGCCAGAGGCTGTAGTGGGGCAGGGATGGAGCTGGTGATCTCAAGGCCTGGGCAGGAGCAGAGCCAGTGATTGGAGGGGCAGGGGCAGAGCCTGCAATCACAGGTGTCTGGGAAGGGGTAGAGCCAGCAATGCAGGGGTCTGGGCACAGGCAGAGTCGGCAATGCAGGGGTATGGAGGTCCTTTGCTCAGGCCTGTAGCCTTGGCCAGATGCTGTACTCGGGCAAGGGCAGAGCCCACAATCAGAGGGGCCTGAAGTTTCCCTTCCCAGGCCTGCAGCCTTGGCCAGAGGCTGCCAGTGGGGCAAGGATAGAGCTAGCAATGGCAGGGGGAAGGATCAGAACTGGTGATCTCAAAGGCCTGGGCTCTGTGAAGCCAGCAATCGGAGGGGCTTGGGGGCTTTCTGCCCAGGCCTGCATCCTTGGCCAGAGGTTACAGGCCTGGGAAGGGGTGGAGCTGGGATTGGAGGGACATGGGTAGAGTTGGTAATCAGAGTGAACTACAGAGGAAACACCTTTTCTGACTGCTCATTGGCTAAGCTCCCTGCATGCCACTGGTAATATTCTTAGTATCTTGGGTAATAAGAATCCAAAAAGGCGATCTAGGGTTTTTCCATCACACTCCTAGAGAAAAAAATGAAGTTCCACTGCTGGAGGGC
>PVJC01028159.1:0-22766 GCA_004026665.1 Murina feae
CCCCAGCTGCATCTGAGGCTCGGAGCAGTCCTCCTGTGTGTGTCTACCTGCCGGGGGCCTGACCCCAGGCACACTGTGGAGGCTTGGAGCAGGCACCCCCTCTATGTTGATCTCTCAGACTCTTGCCCTCCCCTGCATGTTGTTCTCTTTTTTGAGCGTGGCCAGGGCTGGGTGCGGCCTGCCTCCCAAGCTTGCCTACTGCCCATCTTCCTCCAGCCACCAGAAAGCAGGGAAAACCTCGCCTCATGGTCAGGCCAGCCTTTTCCTGCTCCCTGATCCCCGGAAGGGACCTGGGAAGCCTCCAAGCAGGCCGCCAACTCTTTCCCACTCACCCGTCCCCTGCTGCCTTCCTTTCCCACTTCCCGGTGCCGCCAAGGGGTTTGGGGAGCTGCCAAGCAGGACCCCGGCCCCTGCAGCCTTGCTTTCCCGCTCCCTGATGCCCTGCAAAGGGCCTGGGAAGCCACCAAGCAGGCCGCCGGCCCCTTGCCGCCTCTTACCCGCTTCCCGGTGCCCTCCAACCCTGCCGCCTCTTTCCCATCACGGGTCCTGGGTCCTGCGCTGTCCCGCCCTGCAGCCACTCTGTGCACTGGGAGGTCCCTCAGCCCGGCCTGTGCCCTCTCGCAGTCTGGGACCCCTCGGGGGATGCCCACCTGCTGGCGTGCCTGACCAGCCTGGGTGAGGGGCTTTAAGGCTGCCCACAGCTCCCATTGCCCAAAGTCCCAGAAAGGCTGGCTGGACGCAGATTCTGGAGTTTTTTCTCCTATAATTGATACTGTTTCTTGAAGGCCTGGGGTAATTGATACACTGTTCTTTTAAGGCGGCCTTCTAACTACTAACGAAGCCTCCTGTGCTTCACCTCGCAGTGTCTATAATGAAACAATTGTTACTTTTACTGGTTAGGCCGGACCTGCTTTTTCCTTCAGCTCCGGAGGATTCTATGATTGTTACAATGTTTCAAAAAGCTGTGTTTCGCTAGAGGCAGTTTAATCGGAGCTGAGCTGAAGGGCTCAGCTTCACTTTCGCTCCTGCCGCAATGGAAAGGGCTGTTTACTCAGGTCCGTGAGTGGCGGCCGCCATGTTGGCTGGGCTAATTTGCATACATCCGCTCTGATTGGCTGGTGGGCGTGGCTTACCCTGTCTCGGAGAAACGGTTAATTTTAATATTTCGCTTTTATTAGTTTAGATAGCTGAGAACTGAAATGTAAACAGGAACCCAATAGTAAATGTAAAAATAACTCCCCTCCTTGATTTATGTATAGGGTATTAGGCTTTACTCAATTTTATAAATATACTATCTCTATAAAAAGGCCTTCCTTTAGAATGTAGAGTTACTTGGTAGTATAGCCCAAAACTGTATTTCCCAATGTAAAGAAAAATACCCTAATTCTGATGATATTTTGAGAGTTACACTTCACTTGTCACCTCCAACTTAAAGCATTCACATCTCTGAGTAAAGCAATTGTTAACTTTTGTCAATGATTAAAATCCATGAAGGTCTTAAGACAACAGCCAACAATTGAAAGTACTTTAGTTGCTCCTCTGGTTGGGTGAAGGGAGGTTGTTATTGTTCAGAGTTGCATTTGCCTTCCTTATTGGCAGAATTCTTGCCTGGGAACTCCTCTAACAATTGGAGATAGCTTTGGGGGCTTTTAGAACTAAAACAGGATTCACCACTAAGAAGTTAGAGCCCAAGTCCTGGAGGTAAGAAGTAAAAAGAGCCCATCCGGTATGGCTCAATGGTTGAGCATCGACCTGTGAACCAGGAGGTCATGGTTCGATTCCCGGTCAGGGCACATGCCTGGGTTGTGGCTTGGTCCCCAGTGTGGGGCATGCAGGAGGCAGCCAATCAATGATTCGCTCTCATCATTGGTGCTTTTCTCTTTCTCTCTCTCTCTCTCTCTCTCTCTCTCTCTCTCAAATCAATAAAATATAGTTTTAAAGTAAAAGAAGTAGAAAAGAGAAAATCTAAAGAACCACTTTGAGCTCTGCCATTTCATTATGGAAGCTTGGACCATAACCATAATGAAAAACTTAAACCATAATATTAGGCTAATGTGAATTTTTAAAGTCACCATTGTTTTTCAGAGTGATCAACAGGTAGAAACACTCCAAGTAAAGGTCTAATAGCAAATCTAGTCCTAACACATGCATTTGTCAGTCTGAAACTTTTTGATGGTTTACATTTTTACACCTAAATTTAGCATACTTGGGGACTCTAAGGACAAGGAGGTCAGTAAGGCATTTAATGACCTTTCAGGACTGTTAGCTCACTGAATCCTGCTCTCTCTGTTATGGGAAGCTCATGCTGGTATAGAATGCAGCTGTTTACAAAGTGATCCCAATGGGATTGTGTACCAGCTGCTGTTTGCAAATGCAATTTCATGTGTTGAGTTTCCGTCTAGTCATCCCCAGCTAGTTTGGTGTTGTGTTACCTTAGAGACTGTTTTCTCTATATGTTGTCCCCTAGCAGCTGATGTCAACCAGAATTTTCCTTGTCATCATCTGGAGATGGATGAGAGAATTAACAAGCAATTGTACATGATCTGAGTTAGTCTTGCTCTTGGAATTTTATTCTCCAGAATCTTCCTTATGTTGGCTATGTTGTATATCTTAGCAAAATGTATCTCACATTGATTAAAAGACTGGAAGGTTCATGGATTCAAAGTAGAAAGAGAATCTGGAAATGTTTTCCCCCTTCCTTCTCTCTTTCCCTCTCTCCTCCTCTTTTCTTTTCATTGCATCCCGCTCTATCCCTCTATTCCATTCCATTCCATTCCATTCCATTCCATTCCATTCCATTCCATTCCACCCCATTCAATTCCATTCCATCCCACTTCATTCCATTCCACAGTTTTGTTTCATTCCACTCCATTCCACTCCATTCTGTTTTGTTTCATTCCATTCTAGTTAACTCTAGACTATCTTCTCTCTCTCTTCCTTTCTCCCTCCTTCTCTTCTCCTCTCCTCTCATCCCTTCCCTCCCCTTTGCATCTACCCTCTCTGCTTCTCTCCCTCTTACACCTGCAGGAACACACACACACACACACACACACACACACACACACACACACACATGCTTAACTTTTCCTTAGACATCTTAGAGCAAACTTGCTGAAAGTGCTTAAGGCTATATCAAAAGTGAATAAATGTTGTCTTCCCTGAGAACTTTAACTTTTTCTTTGAAGTTTAATTTAGTTTCTGAATGTTAAAGACGATATATTTGATATCTGTAAATCTGTCTGTACTCGTCTATGCATGTGAATGTATATACATGAGCAAAATGAAAAAAAAAATAGAAAAAAACCCTCAAACTTCTGCTTTGACTGCAAGATTAGAGGTTCTAACTTCTTGATTATTCCTTAACAAGAACATTTTAGAGAAATCAGTATCTTTTGTCCTCATTCCATATAGATTACTGCAGTTTGCAGACAGCCCTTTTTGCATATTATGTAAATAGAAAGTTACATTAACAACACTGTAGGTAATGTAGGAACATTTTTTTTAATTTCTCTTTTTTTTTCTTGTAGAAAGAGCTTCTGATTAAGAGCTGTGAGTGCTGCTTGTCTTTATTTCCTTGCTGACTCCCCAAGTGCTGCCTGGGATGGCTGAAACACTTTTTGTGTAACCATCATTGCTGCCATTTGCATTCACCACCACCTAGCCTGAAAAAGATGGCAACTTGGCCCAGTGGAAGACATAGACTTTTGAATATATACTGCTCTGGGTTACTTAGGTGAGGAGTAAAGCATGCAGGTGGGAGGGGGGGAGAGTGTGTGTGTGTGGATGTGGGGGGAGTTGGTTGTCAAAATTAAATCTAGTATCCAAAGGTAGCATCTTTACCGGAGTATTGGGAATCTGGGAGGTGGTGGGAGGAAGCAGACTTTCAGAGCACTCCAGAGCTAGTTAAATACGCTCCAGCTCCAACAGGGAACAGGAGGGAGTGGGAGAAGGAAAGAGCGCCTTGATGTTCTTCACTGGGTGTGTCAGGTTCTATAGACATAAATAGAGTCTGTGCTTTTGTCAAAGCATGCTGTGAATTTTGCAAAATATTAGAATAAAGAAATGCTACTTGATAGCTTGATAGACGATGACAACATTGAATAGGTGCACAGAGAGATATCTAACAGTTTTTTTTTTATTTATCCCCAAGGATAATGCAACAAGAGTTGCAAAAGGCTTCACTTAGAGAGTGACCTTAATTTTTAGTGGAAATAAAACCGTCAGTTTGCAAACTAAATGGGTAGTGCTGGCCCCTGGCTTACCAGAGACTGGAGCAATGGGTTCTGCCTCATCATTGGCTTTCTCGAGGTCCTTAAAAATCTATGGAAGTGAATGATTCACCAGCTTTCTCTTAAGGCAGAGAAGAAAGTTGTCCTGCAGAGCCAAGTGCAAGGAGTGTCTAGTTATAACTCGTATAGCTACCAAACATTATATGGTTCCATCCGTTTATGAGACCATCTCACCTTAAGAAGTCATTCAAATTTCTCTCCTTGAGCAAATAGAGTTTATAATGTTTCTATACTTTCAATGTGGAATGGATTCCCCCACGTTCTCTTGGCAAATGTTTGTTGTGATAGTGTATGACACAATTTACTTATTATTGTGGCAGAAGTTTAATGTGATTGAAAGCTATCAAAAGGCAAAGCTTCTAAATGTCATACATGACCTGTGTCTGTAATTCCAGATGTTGTGGATGCCTGTTGACTGCCTTTCACATCCACAATGATCTTCCCCCCTTTCCACTAAGTGGCACTGTGTCATTTGCGTTTTTCTGATCAGGTCAAATATCTGAACATTTGGAATGCTGGTATGAAACTCAGTTTAAAGCTTTGCTGTAAATTTCTGCTAAATAGGTTAGATTGGGGATGGGGAAGCAGCAATTTTTATATAAAAAAACTCCCATGAAGCTTACTCTTTCTGTATTTAACTCTTTCCCACTTTTTCTTTCCAACTCCATTAGCCTCCAAATAAGCACCATATTATATATGTCAAATGAAGTTTTATTTAGACTTATAGGGGCTGATCTATTCCCATGCTGTTTAAATTAATGTTCAAAAAAGAATTCAAACCACATTCTAACATTTGGACTATGTAAGAAGGAAACAGATTTTTTGGGGAAAAAAAGATGTTGTTTTAGCTAGGCAGAATGGGCGGTAGGAACACAGACACGTGCAGACGGATTTCTAAATGTGTGTATTATCTGATAAGATCTGGGCTGCTCGTGTATCAATTCAGAAAGGGAGTGCATGAGCAGAATTTTTTTCCTTCTTTCTTTTCTTCCTTTTACATTTTATTTTTTCTTTCTTTTCTTTTTTTTCTCTCCTCCTACACCTACTTTACTTTTCAAAAAATTTGGCATTTGCTTTTATTTCATATACTTGCAGCCTAAGGCTTAGAAACATGGGTGCTTCACCTCACGGGTTCCTTGAAGACCAAATTAGCTTTAAAAAAGAAGGGTGAGTTTGAAAAAAAAGAAGCCAGAATCTCTTGAAATAGAATGGCCTCGATTTGCATCAGAGTAACATTTTGAGAATTAAGTTCTGATAATCCTCTCCAAATACAGCACATCATAGACTGACAGAATGCTTTGTTAGGGTGGCGTTTACCCAATCATCCTACCTCAAAATTAGTCATGGGGGGAGACACAGAGTTACTGATTATGTGTGTGAGTAGCCACCTTTAGATTTCAATATAATGAATCTTTCTAGTTTCTCAAGCACAGTGAAAAAACCCACCCTGCCAGATAAAAAAAGCATAAATGCAACCTTGAGAAGGGGTTGAGAGGCCAAAATTCTGTGTGTATGTGTGATTGTGTGTGTGTGTATAGATCAAGTTATGTTGAAAACTAATGAATTACATTTTAATTAGCCAGCTTTTAGCAGAAGTTACTTTCTTGGTGTGTTGGCTTCTATTTGTAGCATGTATGGTAATATATTTTTTCTTATAAGTGAAGTGTATGTTTTCAATCAGAAGGAAAAAGAAAAGAAATTAGTGAGCCAGAAAAATGTCAAAGTCTACCTTTAAAACACACACACACACACACACACACACACATATATATCCTTCTAAAGAATAACACCACTTTCTTTTCCATGTGCAAAATATTATACACTTGCCTTTGAAACCAGCTAACTTCAAGAAGAGAATGATTTTATAGACTTCTTCAAAGAAATGAATTACAGAGACCCTGGCGCAGCAATGAAGCCAGAACCACGCCATGAGCGAGTGTTGTCAAGGAGGGAGGACTGTCCTGGTGTCGTCCCATGAGGAGAAAGACTGGTGAGGCGATGGAGAGTTGGCATGTATCTGTTGCTACACAAGGCCTTTTGGACAATCCTCGAATAGGCAGTACTCTCTTAGGGATGTTTTCATTTCTTTACAATAGGCTTGTGAAGATTCATAAGCCACTTGATGAATCTAAAACAACTTACGTAGTTTATTCAGTTTTTATTCAAACGAGTTTTTCCCAAACTTGTTTGGTCTTGCATCCCCTTTTGCCCATCACACGTATTGTCATCCCAGTGAACTAGTTTAATAGTCAGGATAGGCTAGTTCAGCGGTTCTCAACCTGTGGGTCGTGACCCCTTTGGGGGTCGAACGACCCTTTCACAGGGGTCGCCATTCATATCAGATATTTACATTACAATTCATAACAGTAGGAACATGACAGTTATGAAGCAGCAACGAAAATAATTTTATGGTTGGGGGTCACCACAACATGAGGAACTGTATGAAAAGGTCGCGGCATTAGGAAGGTTGAGAACCACTGGGCTAGTTTAAGCTGTGGTAACAAAAAGCTTCCCAAATATCAATGCTCTATTTCAATATAGGTATATTTTCTGCTCATGTTCTATGTACAGTATGTCCCTAGGGAGTAGCTGGGATATTGTGTCCATAGGATTCACTGGCGGACCAAACCTGAAGAAGAGCGAGCACGTAAAGTGGGCCAGTTGCTTTGCTAGAGGGAAAAGAGAACGCTGTATAAAGTCTCATATACACACTGACCATTAAATGCCCTGGATCAGAGGTGACTCAGCATTTCTGATTATAATTAATTGTGCAAAATTAGTGAGATAGTTCTACCCAAACACGAGGATGCAGGTAATGGAATCCTAGCATGTGCCCAAAAGGCAAAGATCCTAAAATAATTTGGGAATGGATGACTGTCATACTTTTTAATTTTCAGAATAAATTTGAAGACTTTATGGACAATTTATGTTTCTTAGATATTCCAGATCTCATGGTGCATTTTTCCAAGATCAAGGAGGGTTGCACCCGGGAGAAAGGGAGGAGAGATTGCCACAGTATTTTGGAAATACCTGTTATGTGAGCAACACCTTTTTGCATTTGAACTACATCACAATCGGTAATGTGAGTAGGGAATAGCTTATGCTGAGCAATTTCTTTTCTTATAAGGAAACAGACATGTGAAATGACCCCTGTGAGCTGATATGGCATTTAAATGGTCTTTATAAATCAGAAGAAAACACTGGGATTCGGCAAATGTGAATTGGTTCAAAATCTGAGACAGCTGAACTAGCAAGAATGATCATCACGGTTCAATTGTATTCAGAATTCTACCAGATTTGTCTGGAACTTGTGTGAGTGTTGGGGAGATTACACAACAGACATAAAGTGAGGAATAAAGCTCACCAACAGACATGTGAAAGGACAACGTTTTGGTGAGGTGACAATTTGTTTCGTAAATACCTTAAGAGCTTCCGGCTACTGAAAGCAATGAGCACTGAATCATTAAGAAAAAAATCACACAGTGCTTTGTGTGAAGCCTATTGCTTTAGTCAACAAAAGGACAGTTCAATGTAAGGTGGGGGGAAATAAAAATAAATTCTCCCCCTTTTATGTGCTGTTGGACTCCTATTGAGGAAAATAAATTCTGGTTTATTGCTGTCTACCTGAGAAAGAAGGATGGAGGAACTGAATATTCTAGAGCTTTGTTTGGGTTTGTCAGTGTAGGGGGGCACTGGGTCGTGGGAGCTGGTATGCCATGACAGCCACTAGCAAAAGCCACAAGCCACGCGGTATTACCTATTCCGCGTCCTGCCTCACCTCCATCTCCCCAGCCCTCAAATCTGCCGTAATCAGTCTTGCAAGGCGTGCACTGCCACAGCCGCACGCCTGAGGCATTATCTCCTATCTGTGGTCTGATGTGCTGTAATCCCACAGCTAAATGTGGTAACCCAAATTTCAGAGAGCCTCCGTGGCAGGCTTGCTGAGATAACCCATCTTGGTCCATGGAGTGCCAGGTCGCACGGAGCCTGTAGGCTTGGAGCGCTGTGGATTCTTTGTGTCGATTCATCCCACGCACCCTGTAGCTTACCCATCCTTCCAGAGATCACAGGAACCCTAAATAGCAAATATGGCATCCTAACTAGAACACCACCTGTTTTGTGCAAGTATACATGGGTTTCTGCCACCCGGCTGCTTCTCTCTCTCTCTCTCTCTCTCTCTCTCTCTCTCTCTCTCTCTCTCTCTCTCTCTCAGAGTTTAGAGTCTCTTTCTGCTGTCTGGCTGACCAAATACACATAAAATTGATAGATATAGGCTTATTGTACCCAGGCTAACGGTACCTATGCCGCCTACACAACAACAGTGACCTACATATATTTCTCATACGTGATGCTTTTAAATATGCTTGCAGGTGCTGAGATCCTAGGCAATAAAGGCTGTTTGTGACAAGCTTCTTTGTTCCATGCTTCAGAATTTTTTGTTTTTTTGTGGTTGTTTGTTGTCAAAAGAGATATTCTCTCTCTCTTTCTCTCTCTCTCTCTCTCTCTCTCTCTCTCTCTCTCTCTCTCTCTCTCTCGTACTGATATGGGATTGCTTAGAAACATGCAGGTTTTTGACATATGCTTTTACCTAAAAATGTATCTACTCCTGCTGCTTTATTGGACCCCCTAATTACTTGTAAAAAATAATAATAAATTGGGCAGGTGTTCGCTCTTCCAGTTGATTAATTGACAATGATTTTACTACAATTGACGGCAGAAAGCTAGGAAGCTGCCGGTTGGAGTTCAATGAGGAATACACATTTTTCTACTCAGCCATGTGAATCAGCTTGAGAGCAGAATTTACAAAAGGCTCAAATTGCCAGCAACTATATCTGTTTTTCATTCCAGACTTGGAGATCTCTTAATTCCTGTTATATACACGTGAAACTCTGGAGCTGATAAAATGAGTTTAAAATGTTTTTCCCCCCTATATGGAAAAGATCGCCCAGGTCGGTCACTATTAATGTGTGGAAAGCAGTGCGTCCTAGTAGGAACAATGAGGTCTGCTGTAAAGTTAACTGGGCTTTTTCAGTGTGTCAGTGGTGTTTTGCTTTTCTATTTTACCAGCAGCAGAAACAGCAACCTCCAGAGTAAGATGGTCTTTGAGGACTGTCCCTCCCAAAATATTAGCATTGTGAAGTTGGGGCCATTCTGTTTTAATTTTTTAAATGGCTTCAAAGACAGCCACACAATGTTTTTCAGGCCGTTGAGTAAATAGAAATAAAGAGCTCTATATTTCAGAAACAAAGAAACAAAACCAAGTGCTTTTCTTCCTTTTTGTCTAATATGAAAACTTCCCAGTTCTTATAGGAATTCTAATGATCTGCAGAAGACATGGACTGCTATGATTTTATTAGTTTAATTAAGAAGAGTCCAAAGCATAAGGCATGATTTCAGATGACCAGGTTTGCAGAGAAGTAGTAGTTTGCCTAATAGAATTTTGCATAAAATAAGTGGTGAACTATATAACATAAGTTAGATTCAAGGTCTGGCTGGAGTTCAGGCCATATTTTTATGTTGATCCTTAGAACTCATTCATTCCCTCTATTTTTGTTTTACGGCTGGGCTGGTAAGCATGAATAATGTAGGTACACACATAGCATAGAAAGTGAGTGTAGCCAGGAGGTAGTAAGCGAGAGAGAGAAGAGTCCATGTTTCATGAAAACAACTCCAGATAGAAAAGACATTTTCATGCTTTTTAAAAGACAATAACAAATAAAGAAGACTTACCAATGATGTATATCAATTCCAAGTACCCCTGGAAACATTTTTTTCTAGATGCTAGGAGACCACCTTCCAGGGAACTACCACAACCATTTTATGGCATTTTCCTTACCGATCAAATTTATGAAAGAAAAATAATCACATTCCTGAGTCATATCACTGAAATCATGAAATTGATTACCTTCTTTTATCTTTTAAAAAAACACCCTCAACATATGATTGAGATTCAAAGTGTTTTAAAGGAGCCTTTCAACAAAACTAGCAGGTCATTTATGAAAGAATGAGTATATAAATTAGCTCTTAAATGTTCACACAGATGAATCATATTCACTTTGATGAAAAAGATAAGGGATAGAGTGGAGATTTTTAAATATTGTGTATTTTCAACGAAGGGCTCTACTCTCATCTCCACTCCTACCTTTGGCTGTAAAATTCCTGGTTATTTTGATATTCTGACTTGTTAAGCAGATAAAGGGTTCAAATCTTCTAACTTGTCCATACAGAAACACTAGGTTGAAATCTGTGGACAGAGTATGCGTTTTCTTCTCTTGCTCCTAGAAAAAAAAATCTCTTCTCACACATGAACCTTACTGAAGGATTTGCATGGTCAACTTTTCTTAGCTCTGAAATCTCGAGTGGAATGTTATCTTTCTGATGAGTTTACACACCACTCTCCCTGCCACTATAGTTGAAAAATAAATCAGACGTTCGCTATAAGCCTCAAGGAACCGAGGGTACTAAGCTTCTGTACTTGACTCTAATGATGTGTTTTTAGAATTAAGACTTTCCTTTAAAAAATGGTAGCAACCATTTTTTAAAAAAGTATTTTATACAGGTGAATTAATCTAACTGCCCCAAGAAAACACAGGCAATGACCACTAATGCAGCTTCCCCAAAGCTGCCCAAATTAAAATCACTTCTCAAAAGGGAGAGAGAGAATGGCACTTGAGAACTTCGTGTAGAAAATACAGGCTTTCCCTTTCATAAAATTCTCCATTTCCCAAGTTCTAGCTAAGCACCTTGATTGCTTTATGGGTTAAATTGTGTATACTCAATGCCTGCTCAGGATAGGCGGTGAGTCGGGGAAGACACAAAGCAGACAGGCATATCCCAGCTGTAAAATTGCACATTCTACCATAAGTGAGCCATCCAGACTACCTACTTCATCTCCTTCTACCAAAACATTGCGTTTTCCCTCCCAATAAAGATGTTTTATAATGGCAATGAGGTGCTGTAACTCACGGAGGTTCTGCTGCTTAGTTGCTCTCTGTGTCCTGTAACTCCCACTCTATCCTGAGAGCATATGTTGTATCTCTGTCATGAATTATCATTGGGCGATTCCACGTTGGAATTTGCACTTGGAAGGCAGTTTCTCCACCCCCAGTGCAAAGATTCCAGCTCATTCATAAAAGGTCCATATTGTCTATTGGCTTCCGTGTTGTAAAACAATTCCTTAGGTGCTGCATCCAGGAGCTCGGTCTCCTAAATTCTCAATTAGCAAAACCATCCTGAACTTATATAGGTACCCAAGGTGCTGTGCCTCTTCGTTTTGAAATAACCATTTGTACGCACTGCATTCTAGGAGAAGATTCGCTCCACAATGAGCAGACTCAATGGCAAAATATTTCAAGTGGCAGTGATACAAATCTCACTGGCACAAATCAAGGGAGAAGACAGCCGTTTTTTATTTTTTCATGCACTGCATCTTACCTTTCTCCCAACTTGTCAATTTAGAGGATGGAGAGTAATAAGATGCGTTTTGTTTTAGCCTTTGTGATTCTGATTTTCATCAAAGGCATTCCAAACTCTTTTCCTATGAATAGGTTTTCTTTCAAATGAGTATGTACGGAGCATCTCCTAGCAGTGGCATATTGGCACCTGTTCATACTGCCTCAGAAGAGCCGATCGTGCACATCTCTTCTCAATCTGCACATTTAGCAGATAGATGACTCGTTATTAACTTGAAACTGGCCAGTGTAGGAGTGTTTTCGCCATGGAATCAACAAATGCCATTAATCAGAGCTTTCTTGAGAGAAGATGGGAGTTAGATGCTAAGTAATTACCAGCATATTGCTTTCTCCTACCTAATAAGTAAGGTACTATACAGATACTGAAGGTACAAGATAGAGTAATCCTGAAACAAAAGTGGTTAAACTCTAGTTGCAAAAGTAATACAGAAAGCAAGGTTGAAATAGTTCAAACCAGTAGTAGGAAAGATGTTAGGTTGGCAGTGTAACTTACTGGGTAAAAAGGCTTAGGTTTGGTTGGTCTACTTACTAGTTAAATATCCTTCAGCAACTCACTTCTCTGAACTTCAATTTTGTCCATTGTATAATGGAAATAATAAATGTTAGCTTCCTTATGCTATTATTTTTTAATTAACTAAGATAACGACTGGTGCTTGGCTCATACTGAGAGCCCAATATATTTTAGCCGCTATTATTAAACACAGGTAGTTAAATAAAGACCAATCTCAATTCAGTTGAAGTTACTTGTTTACTTAGTTCCAAACTCATGTATTTTTTTATTGTCCTAAAATCCACCAAGTATTTTACTCTGAGCCTTTGCATCTGCTTTTCCCACTGCCTGAAAAATCCCTCCCTTGGACCTTTGCCTGGTTGGTGCCTTCTCATCATTCTGGCATCAGCTCAGTTGGGGCTTTTTAAAGAGGACATCCTAGGCTACTTCTCCTTGGCAGACATTTCTATTCGCCCCCCTTTAGCCAAGAAGCTCCAGAATCCCTGCACTGTGTTCTTGTAGAATTTTTCATTGTAAGAAGTTTCTGCTTTATTTGGTGATGTGCTCATTAGCCACCTCTCTGACTCAATCTAAGATTCTTGAGATCAGTGACCCTGCTTGCCTTTTCACCACTTAACCCTGAGCCCAGGAATGGTGCCTGGCATGTTGTAGGGGGGCAATAATTATCAGTAAATGGTGGATAAATAAATGGTGGCTTTGGAGCCAAGAACGTTCATTCACTACTTAAGTGGAGCAAATAAATCTACAACCCGATCTTTAGTCCAATTAAGCGTTGTTTCTGATAATAAAACAGAAATATTTATGGATCCACAGGAGGCAAAGAAGTTCATTAATACTCTGGATAAATAACAGAATGAGCAGTAAAAAAATCCATTGACATATTTAATCAGGAAATTGCAAAAACAACCAGATATAGCTGATTTTGCAAGGCATGGAAAACTTGATTGGATGAATTTGAAAAGCTTTTCTTCCCTTACACACAACTAAAGGTTTATTTATCTCTGTGATCTTAGAATAATGATTATAAATAAGAAAGTAGAATTTAGTGTGAATCATTAACCATTCTTATTATTACAATTTTGGAAGAGAGGAAAGATATACTGTGGACTAGCCTTCTTGCTATGAAAGAGTTTCCATAGACTTGTATAGGTGTGTGGGTGACACCTTTCTCCCCTCATAGTACTTGTTTGAGCTTATAAGGAGGAGGGATAGATAGTGAGTGCTGGAGAAGGAAAGACAAAATAAATCCGTTGGAATAACTACTTTGTAATTTTTGTGATATCAAGTAATAAATTAAGTATTTCTAAGTGAGGAGATTTTTTTTAAAAAAAGAGCACACATGAGAGGATTAGGGAGCTTTAAAAAATTCATTCCAAAAGTAAAGGACTTTAATTAGAAGAGAAAATATTTGCTATATATTATACTCATACAGTAGAATTAGGACAGTGTTATGAAAAAAGAAATAGAATTTTAGCATAGACATCTATTTCTTGCCTTATTGAGGAAAAGACATTTGTTAAGTGGAAAAGAGAATATAAATGCAAGGTATGTAGAGATAGAGCTCTTTATCTTATATCTGGATTAAATGCTCAAAGTCCAATAATTTTCTTTAGTTTTCAGATTAGCTAGGATAAATCAGGAGTAGCATACATAAGGATGGGAGAGTTTTCAATTAAATTGCAGCTAGATAGGTTGAACATCTGAAAGAATTACATGCAGTCTCAGTATCCATTGAAGGAGATGAAAAGTCAGCTATTAATGCACATATGTGTTTGTATAAATATACACACACAATCATATTATCACCATTTTAGGGCAAATAAGTCAGATAGGCATATAACTACCTAATTCTCATGCATTCTTTTGGGCCAATTTCATTATTTGCATGTAGAATCTTAAGAAATTAGTTTGAGATTCTTAGAAATATAGAAACCGTGATTTCCTCTGCCAAGAATCCCCCAATTGTGCTTACATGGTCTAAAATGCAAGAAATTCAGTAAAATTATATTGTATATAAAAAGAAACATGTACCTCATTACTGCATGTGTAATCTATTACTTACCATAATGTGTGGGCACACACTAAAGACTAATTGTATGCTCATACTTGTACTGAGGCTAATTCTCATCATGGTTAATGTATGACAGTATGTAGCCAGAGCTTGATCCTAAATTAGAATAGTGTAGAGAAAAAGCATTTAGTAGCAACATGTGATATGACAGAAAATTCTAGGTGACATAAATATTTTATTTCATTTAATCCTCATAACAATTTATCTATCTACACTAATAAAAGAGAAACATGCAAATTGGTGTCACTCTGCTACACCCAAGCCATGCCCACCAGCCAATCAAAGTGACTATATGCAAATTAACTCAACCAAGATGGCGGCCAGCAGCCACAGAGCTGGAGCAAGCAGGAGGCTTATTTGCCCCGGTAATGGAGAAAGCCAAGCTTCCTGCCTGCTCTGGCCAGCTGTGGCCTCCACTCAAGGCAACAAAGTTTCAATTATAGAACATAAACAAATCCCAGATACCTGCTTCCAGCCAGCCCCATGGGGAGCTTGGAGCTTGAGTCTCTGGGGGCCATGGCCAGACAGCCAACAGCCATCAGCCCCTCATCCAGGATGACCACACCCTCATGGGGTGAGGGTTCCCACTGGGGGGCTTGGCCAGCCTGAAAACAGCCATCAGCTCCTCACCCAGGCTGACCAGGCAACCCAAGGGAGACCCCCCACCCTGAAGGGGCTGTGGCCAGCCTGTAAACAGCCATCAGCCATTCACCCAGGCTGGCCAGGCACCCCAGCAGGACCTCTTCCCTGAAGGGAATGTGGCCAGCGTGAAAATGGCCCTTAGCGCCTCACCCATGCTGGCCAGGAACCCCAGTGGGACCCCCCACCCTGATCCTGGACACCCTTCAGGGCAAACCAGCCGGCTCCCACCCATGCACCAGGCCTCTATCCTATATAATAAAAGGGTAATATGCAAATTGACCCTAACAGCAGAACGACTGAGAATGACTGGTCACTATGACACAGACTGACCACCAGGAAGCAGAAGCTCAATGCGGGAGCTGCCACTGGTGGTCAGTGTGCTTCCACAGGGAGAGCTCTGCTCAGCCACAAGCCAGGCTGATGGCTGCCAGTACAGCAGTGGTGGTGGGATCCTCTCCTACCTTCTCAGCAGTGCTAAGGATGTCCAACTGCAGCTTAGAACTGCTCCCCACTGACAAGTGGACATCCCCCAAGGGCTCCTGGGCTGCCAGAGGGATGTGTGACTGCCAGCTTAGGCCTGATCCCCCAGGGAGCGGGCATAAGCCAGCAGGTGGACATCCTCTGAGGGGTCCCAAACTGGAATAGGGCACAGGCCAGACTGAGGGGCCCCCCCAACCTGAGTGCACAAATTTTTGTGCACTGGGCCTCTAGTATAATATAATATAAAAATATATAATATCTTTGTTTTCTTTTTTCTCTTAACCTCTTGTCATAAAACATAAGATATATTGACCTTATATCATAGCAATTGAGTGCTGTTAACATTACATCATGGTGTTTAAGTTATGGGATATCATCCAGAGGAAGAAACATCATCTGAGGACTCTGTATCTTCTTCTGAGGAAAGGATTAACATATTTTCACCTGCACACAGGATACTCACATCATGGTAGGCAGAAGTAGGACTTTGTTATTGTTTCTTATTTAAAGATTAAGTCTGGCTTAAGGGAGATATATATGGGTGAGAAGTTGACAGGAGGAAGACTAGTGATGATCAATTTTAATGTGTCAACTTGATTGGGCCATGGTGCTCAGATATTGGTCCTTGTAAGGCTTGGCTTCAATCAATGTGTCAGTCTGGGCTCTGGGCTCATCTGATATTTATCAGGGAAAGTATCCATTTCCTCATTGCATTGGTTTTGGAAGCACTCAGTTCTTTGCAGGCTCCTGAACTAAGGGCCCAGTTTGCTGCTGGCAGTTGGCCAGAAGTTGCTTTAGTTTCTTGCCCTCCAACCCTTTCCTTAGGGAACCTCACAACATGGCATCTTGCTCTTTAAAACCAGCAAGAGAAAAGCAAACACTAAATCTTATACATTTTGATCACATACACATAATCACAGATTCCCTGTTACCTTAACCACATTCGATTGGTTAAAAGTATATCCCAGATCCCATACACACTCACATGGAAGCAATTATGCAAAGGGTTTAATACCAGGAGCAGGGGGCTTTAGGGAGGCCACCTTAGATCCTGCCTGCCATAAATATTATTGTATCAATCTCTCAAATTAGAAAAACACTGGTCTAATAAGTGAATTCTCCTCAGATGGCAAGAATTCTGAGCCTCTGTAGACCAGCAAGGCAAAAATCATCATTCATAATCATTGATATGTTATATGCCTAGTTTATATATACACTAGAAGCACGGCATACATGGGTGGAGTCCCTTGGCCTGGCCGGTGATTGAGGCCTATGGTGGGGGAGCGGCTGACCAGGGGGAGGGATTGCGGGAGGTTGGCTGTGAGAGTGCACTAACTACCAGCATTGAGCTGCATCCTGTAGAAATGGTAACTAACTCCTGCACTGAGCATCTGCCCCCTTATGGTCAGTATGCATCACAGTGACTGGTTAACTGGTTGTTCCAGTCATTCAGTCATAATAGTTATTTAAGCTTTTATATATATAGACTAGTGGCCTAGTACACAAAATTTGTGCACTCAACGGGGGGTCCCCAGCCTGGCCTGTGCCCTGTCACAGTGCGGGAGCCCCACGATCCATCGCCCCACAAAAAGTTAGGCCATACCAACCCATCCAGGGTTCCTCAATAGATTGCCCCAAAGAGGTAGGCCAGAGTCATGGGTCCCACCTCCACGCCACATGGTGCCACAGGACCCCCAGATCTTGCTGTGCAGAGGCCTCCAGGCCCTGGTAGAACTGCACAGAAGCCTCCGCTGGGCCCCAGGCCTCCTGGTGATGGATTGTAATGGTGTGATGCAAATCCCTAACACTGGAAGTCCCTGCCCGCCAGTGCCAGTTGCGCATGCAGCCTGCTGATCAGTCGTTATACGTGAGGACATCCTGGCCATTTGCATATTACCCTTTTATTAGTATAGATACATAATACTTCATATATAATTACATATGTAATTTTAAAAATACATATTTATATGCTTATATTTATACACTAGGGACCCAGTGCACAAAAATTTGTGCACTCGGGAAGTCCCTCAGCCCGGCCTGTGCCCTCTCACAGTCTGGGACCCCTCTGGGGATGTCCACCTGCTGGCATGCCTGGCCAGCCTGGGTGAGGGGCTGACGGCTGTTTGCAGGCTGGCCAAGCCCCACAGTGTGGACTCTCACCCCATTGGAATGTGGCCAGCCTGGGTGATGGGCTGAGGGCTGTTTTTAGGCTTTCAGGCTGTCCATAGCTCCCATTGACCCAACATCCCAGCAAGGCTGGCTGGAAGCAGGTTTCTGGGGGTTATTTATCTTCTATAATTGATACACTGTTCCTTTAAGCTGAGGCCTAGGCAGGTAAGGAAGCCTCCTGTCTGCTTCAGCTCTGTGGCTTCTATAATTGAAAGAATGTTGCCTTGAGCAGAGAGAGGCCCAGCCAGTCTAGGCAGACAGTTTCCTCCATTGCTGGTGCAACAGAAGCTTGCTGTTTGCTTCAGCTCTGTGGCTTCTATAATTGAAACAATGTTGCAACTATGTTGCCTGAGCCGGGAGAAGCCCAGCTGGCCTAGGCAGACAGTTTACTACTGGTGTAACAGAAGCCTGCTGTTTACTCTAGCTCTGTGACTGCCAGTCTCCATCTTGGCTGGGTTAATTTGCATACAGCCGCTTTGATTGGCTGGTGGGAGTGGCTTAGGCATCCTGTAGAAATGGTAAATTTCAATATTACTCTTTTATTAGATTAGATAAAAGGGTTAAAAATGTTAATCTCAAATATATCTACTTCTTTAGGCTTAAAGGCAAATGTTTTCTCACAATCCAGAGAGGTGGACTTGACATAAATTCTAGGCAGCGATAGTGAAAGGAAACAAAAGTAAATGAAATACATATTACTTCACATGTTTTTAACAGGTCAATAATATCACCGACACTTTTGATCTCATCATAGCCATGAAAGTTTGAGGAAATTGAAAAAAACTTGTCAGTTTAAGTATAATTATTTTGCCACCTAACATTTTAAAACAATTTTATGATTTAGAACAATTTTTATTCTCCATCACCACTGCCCCTAATAGGGCCAGCTCTGAAATGATGGTTTGAGGACTTTTAATTTGTAAATTAAGCATCATAATAAGAAATGGCTTTGTACTTTGTCTTGGTTTTTTTTGTAGATAATGATCATTTGAACTGTGAGTCTGGAGTTTGCTGTTAACAATTCGCATTGTATCACTGGTGGGCTAGTTAAACTTTATGTAAATTAGACTCTCAAAACAGTGTGAAGAAAACAGTCAGTTCCTTGATGGGATTTATGATGGACACACATCTGGGCTAATACAGACAATATGTCAAGCCTTGAACAACAATGATTTTGGGGATTTTTGAGACAGCTATTTGGGTCAATGGAGCTGATTTAGTCTTTGGAGGTTGCATTCTGCATCAGCAATATCCACTTTTATAGGAACAAGACTGAAGATGAAGGGTATATGGGATTGGGCTAGTAAATAATTCTAGGAGTAGACAGACAAGGATAAATCTTATCTGAAAGTATATGGATACCTTGAAAATAAATAAAGATTAGGTTGTGGAATTTTGGGTGAGCTTGGGAAAGATTAGGGAGGACAATGAGGAGTCAATATAAAGAAGACCTAATTAGCAGTAATGCAGTACAACATGCATCTTTATGAAGATCCTTTTACATGTGCATGAACTTCCAGGATGAGAGAAGATGGGCTAAGTAAAAGCCATTCTCCTATCAAAAGTCTTTTAAGCTGGCCACTTCTCCTTAAAGCCCTGATGTGCCCAGCTATCTAGATTTCATTGCCTTTTAACTTCTAAAATCTCAAAATTAACATGTCTATTTTTATGTGTAAGAAACATTTCTATTCTGAAAGAACCATATTTTTAGAGAGAAGGGAGCACATTGAATGTCAGTCAGTATTTTTCAAAAACTTCTACAAGGATTCCAGTTTGGAAGAAAGACTTGGGAAATTAAAGTATTAGTCTATTAAAGTACTTTTACATTGGCGATTATTACCCAAAATAATTTTCTCTTTTTTAACAAAGTTTATATTTCTGAAGATAATCATTCATCTGAATTATCATTATAATAAAAATTAACATTTATCAAACTTCAAAATGTTCCATTAAGTGAAATTTCTGATCTCTACGTAAACCATGGAGGACAAGACAGTGGAATAAAACTCTAGTTTGGCTACCACTTCTGCATGTTATTTTTCAATTAAAACCTCATGTCCTTTGTTAAATATATCTATCTATCTCATGTGCTCCTTGAATTTTTTTTTAATTGAAAGTAATTATTGTTCTGGTTCTGGCCAAAAATGGAGTAACAGGGACCAATTGCCTGCTTACCTTGTCTATTGTCTGAAAAAAAAAAATAATATAAAGTATTTGGTAGGACTCTAATTCGTTTTCTTACCTACAAACACTTTAGAGAATACGGCAATTTCTTTAAAAATAGACTCCTACCATATACTTCAGCAGTTCCTCTCCTATTTATTTACTCAAAATGAATGAAAGCATATGTTCACACAAAGACTAATTAGCAATAAATTTTAAAAGAATGGACTATTGATACATGTAACACCCTAGATGAATCTATCACTCTGCAGAATGGAAAGAACCAGAGGATAAAGAGTGTGTACTATATGATACCACCTATATAAATGGATTGTAAGGACAGGAAGTAGATAAGCGGTTATATGCTACCAGGGTTGAGAGTGAAGAAATTACTGGGGATCATGGCTATGTTCACTCTCTTGATTTTGGCAATGGTTTCATGGGTTTATAAATACACCAAAGTTATCAAATGATATATTTTAAACATGCGCATTGTGCTCTTTGTCAATTATCTTTTAATAAATCTATTAAATGTGTGGTAAGTAATTATGGTGACTAAAACACAATCTAAGCCATAGGGCTGAGCACTTTGTTCTTTCCAAATACTCCTCTAATCCCCAAATTATGATACACTACTTGCAGGAGCACTCCTCTCCTCACCCCACTGGAATCCCTCGCTGAAATATCCAATTGCAAAAGGGAAAGGATAGCATCAGCAAGGAAGTCTGGCTCACGGAAGACAGAATTCTAACTCTTTATGCCATTTAGTTCTTTTTACAAGTGATGGAAAGTTGCCACCTTTTAAAAAATCACTATTTTTATTCTCCACAGGTAAGTATTTTTAAAGGAAATTGTGCTATCAATATCTGATTGAGCAGATTTCTATTCCCTCTAGATTTAATGTTTTCCATCTGCAATATAAAAGGAAGATAATGCACAATTATGCTCCTAGGATTCGCGCTTTCAGTAGTGTTTGCGCTTCTCAATACCATATTTAAAAAGGAAATAGTAGCACTCGAAAAGTTAAGAAAGAAGATGAACAAAATTGAACACAGAAAAAAATAACTGTCTGAAGACGTGCTGAAAATACATTTAATGGCTGCCTGGGACAGCCGCTGATCCAGCGTGCTTATCTCTCAAAAAGTTGAGAATCATTCATGTGGCAATATTGGACCTAGAGACCCAAATGGGAGAAGGAAGTCTAACAAAAAATTATCAATGGATGAAAAATTGCTATCCCTCTGACTGATAAATTGTCATTTCTTTTCACTGTGCATTTTGAATATATTCAAATACTGTGCTTAATGATTTTCATATATTCCTGAAAACTCTATCCTTAAGGGAAAAGTTATTAAATGGGAAAAGGTTTCTTTTCATTTTATTTACATATTTATTTTTTAATGTATTGAATTTATTTGGGGAGACATTGATTAATAAAATTAAATAGATTTCAGGTGGATGATTCTATAATATATCATCTCTTTTGTATTGTATGCTCACCACCCCAAGTCAAGTCTTCCACCATCACCATTTATTCCCCTCCCCCTCCATTCTTTTATCCTCTTCTACTCTCCTCACCCCTCTTCCTCTTTTATAACCACCATACTGTTGCCTGTTTCTGAGGTGGTTTTTTAAATAGCTTTATCTTTTTTAGCCAACCCCATATCTCCCTCCCTTCTGACAGCTGTCAGTCTGTTCTCTGTATCTATGAGTCTGTTTCTACTTTTTTGTTAGTTTATTTTGTTCATTAGATTCCACATGTAAGTGAAATCATATGGTACTTGTCTTCTCTGACTGGCTCATTTCACTTAGCGTAATACGGTCCAGGTTAATCCATGCTGTCACAAAAGGTAAGAGTTCCTTCTTTTGTATAGCCAAGTAGCTTTCCACTGTGTAAATGTACCCAGCTTTTTCATCCACTCATCTACTATGAGCACTTGGGCTGCTTCCAAATCTTGGCTATTGTAACTAATGTTGCAATGAATATAGGGGTGCATATATTCTTCTGAATTAGTATCAGTGTGAGTGAATCAACATTGTACCTATTTCTAGAAGTGGGATCACAGGGTTAAATGGGATTTCCATTTTTAACTTTTTGAGGAAACTCCATACTGGACACAAGACACTGGGGGGAAGGGGAGGAGAGGGGAAGTTCAAGGGGAAAAAATGGAGACTTATCTAACACTCTTTGTAATACTTTTTTAAGCAATAAAACAAAAAATTTTTAAAAATTGTACCTATTTTTTGTCAGATTGGCAAAAAAATAAATATTTCTGGTGTGCCACGGAATTTTAGTAATTTGTTTATGTGCCATGAGATGAAAAAGGCTGAAAATCACTATCTCACACCAATGCCTCGTTCCTTAGTATAAATATTTTCTACACTTTAGTACCTGACTTAAGCAGCCCTCTAACCTAAAGCCCAACGCAGTATAATGAAAATTCTATCGAAAACATCAGCCAATCAGCAGCTCCAGGTTTGAGCTCAAGTAGTTCTGTAGCTCATTTTCTTCTCTGTAAAACTAAATGGTCGGAATAGCTGATTCCACAAGTCCCCTTCCACTTGAAACTCTGCCATATGTACCACATACCGAGTTTCTCTTCTGTACACCTAACACGTTCGGCAATCATCCCACCAGAGTTTCCAAGACTCAGAGTAGGAAGATTGTTTCTCCCTTTGATAATAAAAATGATTTGCCATCTAAACAAAAAACTTGTGGTCTTTGCAGTCTTAAATTCTTCCCAGATTCTAAGTCCTGGCCTAGACCTATAGAATCTAACAAAAAAAAGTGATGAGTTTAGAACAATGTTTTTGTATACCCGTAAGTTCAATATGGAGTCTATGTAGGGGAGGAGCGGGGATGGTCAAGGGAAAAAAATAGAGACTTATCTAACACTCTTTGTAATACTTTAAGCAATAAAACAAAATTTAAAAAAATATGGAGTCTGACTGTAGTTGACTAGCAGATA
>PVJC01028160.1:0-22732 GCA_004026665.1 Murina feae
GAAGGCAGTTGGGGGGTACCCAAGCCTGTCAGGGAGGACAGTTGCAGGGGACCCAGGCCTGCAGGGGAGGGCAGTTGTGGGGGACCCAGGCCTGCAGGGGTGGACATTTAGGGGGGACCATCCTGGTAGGGGGAGGGCAGTTAGGAGCAATCAGGCTGGCACAGGAGCAGTTAGGCATTGATCAGGCAGGCAGGGGAGTAGTTAGGGGAAATCAGCAGGCGAGAGGTCGGGAGTCAGCAGTCCTGGATTGTGAAAGGGATATCCGATGGGGCAGTTGGACATCCCTCAAGGGGTCCCAGATTGGAAAGGGTGCAGGTTGGGCTGAGGGACACCACCCCCACCCCCTACTCCCACTCCGTGCATGAACCAGGCCTCTAGTTAGGGCTTAAAATAAAATATGATAATGTATGTGAATGTGTGCCATTAGCTGTACATATCTATACAAATTAGACATATTCTTATTACAAAGCTGTATTATTAGTGGAGCCAACAAAGCAAGATGTTAATTACTTTGAGAACAAGATACAACTTTCAGTTATTCAGGATCATGAGAAAAAGGTTGAAATAAATAATCCTAAACCAAGACTGTATTAAGGAATTTAGACTACATTCTATGAACATACTAGTTATCTATTCCAACTCTGGTAACTACCTATTTTAATACAATTGTTTCCAGAGAGAAGACAATAGAGAAGAGTAAGCAGAGAGACAAAGAAGTCTTCTTAAACTAAATCTCTTTATCTGTGCCCAGAGGTAACTTCCACTTCCTTAGACTGCAGGTTCTGGAGTGTAATCCACTGTTACTGTTCTCTGGTGGCTTTCCTTTGTAGGGGTTTTCAACTAACTCACTGTCAACTGCCAGTTCCCTCCAAATGTTTCAATAGAACATGATGTGCTGCCTGTTTTGTTCTCAGTTTCAATCTCTTCCTGTGTCCTCTTCTAATCTATATCACAAGAAACAACTTTTCCCAGCAACTGCCTTTCAGGTAGTATTGGCCCATGGTATACACTGAAGTCTGAGGGCAGCAGGAAGGGAAAAATAAGAGTGTGTCATCTTAGGACGTGGCAGCAGCTGCCTCTCCTTCGTGACTTTAACTCCTGCCAGTACTAACTCTCTCTTAGATCCCAACTACAACCCTTTCCCCCATTTCTGTTCTTGTGAATAACCTGCTCCTGGACTCTTAAAACAGCACCTTGTTCTGCTGTCACTCCAGTTTTGGGGTCATATTGGTTTCTTGATACTGTTATTCCAAATTTTATCACAAGTCCCTGTCTTCTCAATTATTCATAATTTTTGTAACCAGTTTCTTGTATTCAATTTACTTTGTTAAAGGACCTGAAGAGGTTTTGTGTTCTGAAGAAATCCTGTGAAATGTATTTGATTTTGGTGGGAAATGGACTAGTAGGAGTCAGCATCCTATTTCCAAACAAGCTCCCTCAGCCCCTTCTTTACTTTATACTCCACTGTTCTCCTCTCAGATCAAAGAGACATCATGTCCTTTCCAGCTGGATAGATGTAGAACAAATATGTCCTCTTATTAAAAAACAACTCATGAGCAGGTGGCCATGCTACATAAGAGGCAGAAGGCTGAATATTAACAGCAGAATTTAGTGAAGTAACCACATTAAACTTAAAATAGAGTGGATCTGCTATGTATAAATGATATGCATTGTCTCCCCTGATAACTGGTGGAGTATGACTAGTTAGAAATGGCTGCTGGCTAACACTATTTCTATTGGTTTTACAAAACCTAGCCAATATTTTCCAGGATTTTTTGTTTTAATTTCTAATAGCCAAAATGTTTATATTCTTTTCATAATTCACTGTTCGTTTTCATTTTCATTATAGACATACACTCACTGAGTAGACTATTCTAATGCTCACATGCCACCTTGCACTTGGTTCCTTCTCCCCAACCCATAAGCACAAGGTGGCGAACCTTTGGGGTCAGAGAAGCAGCCACTGCAGGAATGGTGCCAACATTTCTGCAAGGCTTAGGGAAAGCCACATACAGGGCACTCAGTTTCAGAGGCATTATCTCATTTAATCTTCACAACAGGCTGAAAAGCAAATAATAATTAACATTTCTATTTTAAATTCTCTCATAAGGTTTAATAAGTTGCCCAAAATCATAACACCCTGTAAGTGGTAGGACTAGAATAATAATCCAAATTTGTCTTACCCCAATAAAAGATGTTCTTAATTTTGAAAGAAAAAACAATGTCAATATGAGTAAAAGGTGACAACTTTAGATAAAGAGTAATTTTCAGATAAAACAAAACAATTCTTTCCATTCTATTGTATCTGCTCAATGTCGACCTCAGGTCTTGCTAACTCCAGTAACCCAACAGTTAAGGGGCCACTTGGTACCTGAAATCAGATCTCTAACATGTCTTCATATGTAAGTACTTTCACCAATGAAGTACAGGTTGCATAACAATCTACTATGAGATGGAAGACAATTCTTTATAAGCAGTATCCAATTGTCAGTGGTATAGACAACTGTATTTTTGACTTTTTGTCCCCTTGTTCTTTTCAGAAACATTATACCAGGGAGAGCAGGAGTTTCCAGAAGACCCACACTGTTCAGCTTTTCTCAGAATCCATTATTGAAGTCTGATTCTTTTCCCTCTATTCAGAGGCATGCTTGCTAGCTCTAAAGAGAAGGTTTAGGGTGATGAATCCCTTCACTTACTAGTTTCTGGGTGAACATGATTCAGGAAATGCTAATGACTTTCTCTAAATACCATTTACAAGAGACAGCAGGAACAAAAACCTGAATTCTAGTCCTTAAGGGTTCCAGTCATGCTTGCCAAAATGTAGTTTCAAAGGACAACCTCTCCCCAATTTCTGCAAAGTAATCCTCTAGTACCTGGATTTCAACACTATTTTCCATAAAGAGTTTTCTCCAAGCTAAAATAATTGTCCAATTGATATGTTTATCTTACCTATTTTTTCTAATTATTTCTACAACATTCTAACTTGTGTCTTTGGTGAAAATCCTGTTCTCTAGGGTTATAGTTGTTTTTCCTCTCTAGTCTAATGAGAAAATATGATTAAAAAGGCAAAATTATATGCTTTAAAAAAAAAAATATATATATATATATATATATATATAATTGATTTTAGAGAGGAAGGGAGAGGGAGAGAGAGAAACATAATGATGAGAGAGAATCATTAATCGGCTGCCTCCTGCACTCCCCAGTATCTCAGTAATTGAACTGTGACCACTTGGTTCATAAGTCAATGCTCAACTACTGAGCCACGCTGGCTGGGTGGCAAAATTATATTCTTCAGTGTCAGTTAGCAAGGCACTGACAAAAATGTATTTTTAAACTGCTGAATATATTTTTTGGCATCTAGTTCAATTCTAGTTTTTAATCCTCAAACCTTAAATTTGTAAAATTCTGAGTAGAAGATCATTCCCAAGGTTAGGTGGGAAATCCTCCTTGAAAGCCAGGAGAGAACTACAAACCATTTGTTGTGGACCAGCATTCGTGAGAATAAGACCACCGACTCTAATTAGGTCTTAAGCAGCAAGCGAGGATTTATTGCGCTGGCCAGCGGACTGTAAAGGCACCTCCATGCAGGGAGCCCTTCACCTCTAACAGTCCCTACTATTGTGCTAGGCAAGCTTTTATTCACAGAAAACAGTCCTGACTATTGTGCTAGGCAAGCTTTTATTCACAGAAACTATAAACATAATCAAGGCCTTGACTTGATATCTTGTCAGTTTACAGAGAACTGTAACTAGGGCTCGGCTGGGAAAACAGATTTGAAAATTTCCCACTGACTTTTAACTCATTATTTGTTATCTCACTGGTGGCCTTGAAAACAACACAGTTCTATTCAATTAAAAAATATATCTGGCATGAAATGAGAGTATGGGCGTATCTAGTCTCTGGCCTACAAGGTCAGACAGCTAAGTTTATTTTCCTCATTAGTTAAGTAGACTAAAGCAGGCTAGAGAGTAAAGTTACATTTAACTCATCACACTCCCTACTGGTCTTAGGAGACGAATTCAGATCCTAGATTCATCGCTAGTATCCACTAGCTGAGAGTACTGGGTGTGCAGAACCACCTGGAATGGGACGTCCCAGCGGGGCTCGAGGCTACCGGGGTCATAATGCTTCACCCAGATCAGGTCCCCTAGAATGTAGATGGGATGAGCCACGGGTGACTGCTTCTGGTCCTCTTTATGTGCTGCCTGCATAAGCCAGCAGACTGGCATGGAACAGTTTTGGAGTGCTGTAAGGACTTAAGCAAATTATAGGTAGACAACTGGGCAAGCTCCTCTTCCCATAAGCAGGGAAAGAGGGGTGGTGGTCTGCCAACATGATTTACTTCTCTGGGGGGTATGGCCAGTGGTACCTCAAGGGGCCCTACTGGTCTTAGGGCAGCCTCCTGGGCTGCTTCATCTGCAGCCTAGTTTCCTCTTGCTTCTGGGGAGTCCCCTTGTCTCACATACATAGAGGTAAAAAGACTTAGTTACATCTGGTAGTGCCAGTTGGCCCATAGTCCTTGCTCTGCTTATTTCTGTCTAACTGCCTACTATATTACCTCAAGGACCCTGGCTCTGAATTCTTTCAGGGAAAATGGGCGTTGAAGTCTTCTGTAGCTGCTTTGTGCTGAGGAGGGACATAAGTTTCTCTCAGAGCCAAGAGATCCTTGCTGTCTGGCAGAGGGACTATGAGGCCTAGGCACAGAAGGAGGTGGGCTTGTGATCTGGAGGAGAAAAACTGTAACAAATGATCCAGTAGAAGGGAAAGAAAACATTTCAGTTTTAATAACCTCTATTGAAATAGAGTTTTTCTCCTTAAAATTACCCCTCTGTTTATTAAAAGAGCCAAATTAAGACCAATTTATCTATTGCATTTAATTTGGCCTGATTGTTTGCATAAACACAACAACAAGAATGGTAACTGACTACCTTTGCTGGAATTTTATGATTGAATCTTAATGTGCCCCATAGGGCCAGGAAGCCAAGCCAAGCCATCCAGCAACCATCAGGCCTGCCTGCAGTATCTGCTGAGTTAGGTGAATCCCTTACCTGTAGTGGCTCCACCTAGGCCCAGGTCCTAGGCTTTAAGGCCCATCTCAGTAGCCCTCATACTTATCGTAGCCCAGAGTGCATGGGGGTTCTTCAGGGATGCAGAGCCGTCCTTATTGCTTCCCCTCAACTCTGACCAACTGCCAGTGATGGTAGGACATGGGCCTGACACTCCAGTGCCAGCCATTTTCAGGGCTCCCAAGCAGGATACCAGGCTTTTTCTGTGGAACTCTTATTGCCTTTAAGTCTTCAGAGTCCAGGCAGGTCTCTTTAAAACATGATGTTCCAGTCAAAATTTTCGGTTAATAAAATCACTATTAGGAACCGGTCTTATTGAATTCATGCAAAGAAATGTATTGCCATGATTTATTAAGCATTGCCAAATTTTGGAGGAATTATATAAAGAGAAAAATATACTGACCTACTTTAAGATCTTCTGATTTTCCTTGTCAGCCCTTTTTATGGACTCTTCAGAGTACTATTACTGTCTTCAAATGGCAAGAAGAAATGTACAATGTGACTATATTCAAATAGATAGTTATAGCTGTCCCTGTAGTAGGGCTTCCCTTACTTGACTTGTCCTCTCGGAATGGACTAAAGGAGCTTTATTTCTTTATAGGGTCTCATATGTCACAGGAGCTCACAGGGTCTGTAATTCCTGTAACAGAGGGCTAGTATTCACTACTTTACTTCCTCCCTCTGTTCTAAACAGGCCTACCCCAGTTTCCTGCAGTTGAGGTTTGTGCCACTCCTAACATGGGCATGGTCACACTGGCCTGCAAGACAGTATACAGACTGCCAACTGTCTCTCAATAGAGACCAAAACCTGATGGGTATTCTTTGCCAAGTTGGATACCTGCCCTTTTTATAACTGCATTTAAATCTGTAAGAGAATTAAACATTACTATATTTACATAATGAAGTATAACATTGGCACTGTGGGTGCTTCTGACAGCTAAATGACACATGGTAAGGCTATACAAACATCTTAGGGAGGTGACTGAAGTCTATTCTGGACCTTCCTATATAAGGCAAAATTGTCCTTGTCTCTCTGGAGCCATGTACATGAAGACACAGGCATCATCTAAGTCATCTAAGTCTATTATACAGTTTTCTGCAGGCCACTGTCAGGGCTGTGTGCAGTGGCTGGTTCCTCTTTCCAGCCACAAACACAGTCTGTCCAATTCCCCAAAATGTATTCTGGCATGGGAGAAAGTTGCTTTGCTGTATACAGGTAGCTTAACCCCTATACAACAGGGCTTGGACCTCTGCCTAGCAAACTACAGTCTACAGGTTTAATATGCAGCCTCCAGTCCTCCCAACCCGAAGGGGTTTGGGCCAGTCCCTTAGTCAGACTTCTCCTCTCTTGGAGAATTTCAAACTTCTACAGGTTCCCTTCCTGGTCCAGGGAGAGCACCTTTCCTTTGTTCTTTTGTTAACCCTGTTTACTAGTTACAGAACCCTACTATTCTGCTACCAGTACTCACACTCTCCTCCCATCAGTCCCCTTTGTGACTGAGCAGTGATCAGGCCTCTCCCAAGGGAGTGTACTGAAAGGAGATATCAGCCCCTCCTATTTCAGCAGCAACAGGTACTGAACCCTTTCAGTACATTTGCAAACAGGGAGCTTTCGCTAGCTCTATCTGAAGCTTTCATAGATCCCAGGCTCGCTGCTCTATTCCTGGAGCTGCAGGAAGGCTAGTAGCAGTCATTGGTTTCTGTTTTAACTGCTGTAGCCGGCAAACCAAAGGCCCAAGTCTTGTATTGCTTGTTGTAAAATATTCATTACTCATTGGGCGGCAGCGGGGCAGCTCTAGTGTCAGGTATATTTCGGCTGTCACCCACTTTTCTTGCTGCGGTGGCTTCTTCCAGGGCCACTGCAGGCAGCTTGAGCATTCAGCTTCCCCACCTCCCTTCTTTTACCTAGCTCTTAGAGGCTGAGTCTGCCTAGCAACTAGTTCTAAATCACCAGGGCTGCTGTGGGCTGCAACTCCATTTCTCCTCCGCTTGGCTCCTGGGAGTTTAGTTTTGATAAGTAAAAATTAACAAAAACCTATCTCTCCAGGCTGACGCTCTCCCCTGCCCACACACACACTTTTCTGCATTAACCATTTACTCTGTCCTTAGCTGCTCTCCTTCTCTTCTCCCTCTGAGGGGTGGGGGTGGGGAGTTCTGGAGGGAACGGCTTTTTCTCCAGAGGAGGCAGGGGCTCTGGATTCCCCTCAGATGCACCCCGAGGAGGTGGCACATAGGGGGTGGTCTAACCTGTGGGGAATTCTCCTCATGGTCACTCTGGAGAATGGCTGAGCCTTTCCTTTCCCTGGAGTGGCCAACAGAATTGTCTGTCTCTGTCCCAATTGTTTTTGTTGGCTTAGACAAGTCTTTAGCCACTGGGGTTTCTTAGACAAAATGTCCATCCAAACCTAGATATAAGGAATTTGGTTGGGGTGGCCCGGCCGGCCATATATAACATGATGGACCCGGTAGGCAGTCGTGAGGTTGACAGACCCCACATCTGGCTAGCCAACCTGAAATGTGGGCCACTCCCTTTCACAGAATCACTGTAAATCAAAAGCATTAACATCACATCCGTAGTCTCCAGCTCTCTTCTTGAAGTCTTGAAAATTCTTAAGAAAACATTGCAGCGGGGAGCACATAGAAGCAGACGACCCCTGTCCCATTTTGACAACAAAGACCAAGACAACAAAGACCAGACAGCCACATCCTGTGCAACCGAAAGTCACACTAGCCTGTTGCCATGACCACCGTCATGGTCACTGGCTGGAGTCAGGAGGCAGTGCTGCTTCCAGTCCTCCACTTGACTCTCCTCCGTGAGATCTCACCCTAGGCGCCTCCTTACCTCCTGTAGGATTTTTCAATAAGTCCTCGCTGCTTGCCCGGCAGTGGATGGGGGAGAGCCTCCTGCCCTAGATAGGGGGTCCCTCTCACCCCTGCTTGGGGAGAGCCTCCTGCCCTAGATAGAGGGCCCCTCTCACACTTGCTTGGGGAGAGCCTCCTGCCCTAGATAGGGTGTCCCTCTCACCCCTGCCGGGTATCTCGCTGGCACCTCCAAATGTTGTGGACCAACATTTGGGAGAATAAGACCACCGACTTTAATTATGTCTTAAGCAGCAAGGGAAGATTTATTGCACTGGCCAGTGGACTATAAAGGCATCTCCACACAGGGAGCCCTTCGCCTCTAACAGTCCCAACTTTTGTGCTAGGCAAGCTTTTATTCACAGAAACCATAAACATAGTCAGGGCCTTGACTTGATATCTTGTCAGTTTACAGAGAACTATAACTAGGGCTCAGCTGGGAAAACAGATTTGAAAATTTCCCACTGACTTTTAACTCATTATTTGTTATCTCGCTGGTGACCTTGAAAACAACATAGTTCTATTCAATTAAAAAATACATCTGGCATGGCATGAGAGTATGGGCGTATCTAGTCTCTGGCCTACAAAGTCAGACAGCTAAGTTTATTTTCCTCATTACTTAAGTAGACTAAAGCAGGCTAGAGAGCAAAGTTACATTTAATTCATCACACATTTTGTGTCTTGGAGAGAAAGAGGAAAGTAATTAGTGAAGCTCCTTCTTTTCATTTATCCTCCTTTCATTTTTTACTTCTGTCTTATTTCTTTTCCATATTTATTCCTTCCCCTTTCTGTCTGATCACATTCTGTAAAAAGTGTTTTAAAAATGATTAATGGCATACAGCTCCAAATTTGCCATCAGTGGTTATTAGATTATACATCTTCATTAATGATTTTTGCAATATACATGTAAGATTTGTGGATAAAAAGAGCCATTTGTTAACCTGACTAGTTCAGGGAAGGCCTGCATGGCAATTGTGCAATTTCAAGACCTAAAATAACCAGGATGGTCTGAAAATTAAATATTTAACAGTAAACAGTTTATAGTGGGTAGTTATGTCCTAGGCCAGTATTGTTCCTAACAAAGATCAACTGCGATCTTTACAGAGCCTATTATCTTTTTGCATCTAAAATAACACACCTGTGAAATGTCTGGGTAACTTGTAATTTCTCTTTTTTTCTGGACCTCTCAGGGCAGAACAAATGGCACCAGGACAGATACCACATTGTTATTGTTATCAAGTTAATCATAAATTGTTAACTCTGTTAACTATCTTGTATCCATCTATGTAAAAGAAGCATATGTCTATCATTTCACTTTTTATCCAATCCCAGAGGTTTCTCCTCTTTGCTTTCTCCTACTTCTCTAATCTATCACCAATGGATTTCATGTAACCCACTTAAGTCTTTTCTTTTTGAAACATTTTAGGGTTGAAAAGATAGGTTTAGGGAATTTTTTAAATTAAGAGGGTCCTTGGAAAAAACACAGGCTACAGAGCTGCAAAATGGTACATTTCCATAAGACAAGGGAGCAGGAGGCCAGCAGAAGTTACATTTCAATAAGACAAGAATGATGAGAGAGGCAGCACTTACCTTTCCATAAGACTAGGGAACTGAGAGTAGCCAAAGGTCTATATTTACAAAATAAATAAGGAGGGCCTCATATGTCCCATGAGAGGTTTGACCTTTGAACTTAGGAGTTGCTATCATGACCAAATCAAAGGGAACTAGTGGCCAATCAGAGGGGATATTGAGCCACAAAAACTGTGGCCTTTATAAACCTGCAGGACACTTTCCCCTTCCCCATATGGGAGTCTGTGCTGTGAGATTCTTTCCCCCTCAATAAATTTCCACCTTTGCTACACCATCTTCTGTCCATGGTTTCATTCTTTGACTCTGACAGACAAAGAATCTGGGGAAGCCATCCTGCCCAGGGGAACACCGGATGCTCGAGTCCAAAAATCCCTTATCACTTTTGGTGGTAATTTATAAAAACAAGGTATGAACTCGCCATTCTTTGAAGCATTATTCCAATCCATTGGGATTCTGCTTTCCAGCAATTGTCAACAGTTTGGCTCAAATAAACTCACTAAATTCTTTATAGGTTTGAATGACTTTTTATGTTAACAAATTGCATGAATCAAAAGTAGTTTTTTGTTAGGATGAACTTAAAAAATTAAATTATCAACATAGGTCAAACTTTAAGAGTTTAAGTAACTACTTATTTACCCTCAAGAAAGCTTGGTAAAACACAACTGAGTATAAGTCAAAGGATTCCTTATCTTCATCAAAGATATCTGTGTTTCAAAATCTGTTGTGTCAAATAAAAAACTGAGTCTCCATAAGATAGTATTCCCATATGTTTTCCTTAGTGAAACATTTTTTTCTGTTTTATTTGGCTAATAAATGGACATTTCAGAGCAGGGAAAAATGAGAAAAGGTTTATAACAGCGAACTGCTCTCTAAGTTGTTAGTGTCTTACTTCTGCAGATTAACCATTTACCTGAAATGTGAAAATGAGGGTCAGCCCACAAGGGATGGCCATTCACGTCTTTTACGGGATTTGCATGTAGAATGAGTCCACCATCTAGTTTACTTCATGTGATATCTTCTACCATCAGAACTAATAAACCAATGGGGCTTGCTACAAGGTCTAGAACAAGCCTGTGAGAACTAGAACTAATTTAAATATGAGCAGAATTTTGGGGCAGAAAACCTGGCCTTTACTCCCCTCTTTTTCCACATTTTATAAACTAGGATGCTCTTCTCAGGTTGTATCTTCTCTGGTTTTTAACTTTTCTAGATTCTCTCATCAATTAAAATGTGTTTGATTATGAACCACACCTTAAGGCCCTTCTAGGGAATCTGTGAAGTAAATTGAGTCTATGGATTAACAGTAATAAGTGCATTATTTCTTGAAAATAAGTTTTATTTTAATTTGATTCATTTAAACAAGTATTTACTGGTACTTAACATATACCAGTAACTGTATTAAGTTTGAGTATATAGTAATAATCAAGAAAATATGACCTTTGATCTCACAGATCTGAAGTCAAGTGTGCAAATGAAATATGAAATACAGGCAGTAGGATAAGAGCTTTGATAAGGACTTTGGTAAGAGTATATGACTAGTAGACCTTGATTTCTAGTCAAGAGGGCTTCCAGATAATATTTTCTGGCACCTGAAGAGTGGGCAGTTAGTCAAGTATATGAGTGGCCTAAGAGGGAATAATGGTTTTGACAATGCTTGGGAGGAGCTAAGAGAATTTGATTTTGGTGCAAAGGGAAAAGGGCAGAGTGGTAAAAGCAGAGGCAAATGGGGATCTTTTTATGTGTATTAACAAAAGGAATGCTTTTGCTGGTAGATGTAGGACTAGTTATGACCTGTGGGAGAAAAATTTTAGGACAAATGAATATTTTGTGGTCCCTCTATCCCCTTTATGTAAGTGACTCCTTGTTCTACCTACCTGATGAGTATGATCTAACAGTGGTTCCAAACACACCATTTACATGTGAACAGCCAGAGAAGGCTTCCCAGATAACAGGTTAATTCCTAAGTCATGTGAAATCCTGCTTCTTCTGCTGGTGCTCTAGACTCACTATAATCTGTCCCAACTACAACTTCTTTAGGAAACAGTCTCACTCACAGGCATCACTCGCTTCTCTCCGATGTTCTGAAAGGAACAATCTGGCCCAAGTTCACAGCTGACTCGTTCAGAGCTGTGCAGCTGAGGGAAGGGAAGCCACCCACCCACAGGTTGATTTTTGTAGCATAGCTCAAAAAATGAACTGCGCAGTTAAATCCTTACTTTCTGTAAGCTAAATTGGGTAATGGGAAAGCTGGGTTAGTGGAATTATAGATAAGAATATGCTATCCGTTTTAGTTTAGTTCATGTACAAGTTAACTTTCGGTGGTAATTGTCACAAGGATCCAATAAATTAATGTATGTGAAATATTAGAACAGTGCTGGCATACAGAATATGCTCAATAAAGATTAGCCATTGCTAATTTTACATCTTGATGCTAAAAATATGGTCAGAAAAAGCTTTTTGGTAGAGAGGCATGTGAAGCAAGCAGATGCATAGATAGAAACTGAAATGCCATGAGGGAGAGGCCAAACCAATTTAGTTTCAGTTTCAAATCACATGCATCCCTTATTTTGATGCCCTGTTTCTCAAAGTAACTGGGGAGAAATTTGTTCTTTACTAAATAAACCCCTAGTTCACAGAATAAATTGGGCAAAATGAGGTACTGGTCTCAACTGATTTGCAGTGTTTGGACACAACATGTCATGTCAAAATTATCAGCTGCTGCCTTAGCCAGTTTGGCTCACTGTATAGAGCATCAGCCTGAAGACTGAAGGGTTCCGGGTTGGATTCCAGTCCAAGGCACATTCCTGAATTGTAGGCTCAATTCCCAGTAGGGAGCATGCAGGAGGCAGCTGATCAATGATTCTCTTTCATCATTTATGTTTCTAACTCTCTCTCCTTCTCCTTTCCTCTCTGAAATCAATAAAAATATATTTTAAAAAAATTTAAAAAATTATGAGCTGTTGTTAAATCTTAAAGCTCTACTGCATGCTTTTCACCCCAGTGTATGTTAATGTATTGATTAATTTAATAACTTCAGTGCTTTTCTCACTAAAAATTAGTTAATACAATTTACCCTATGAATTTTCACAGATTCTGCTTTGTAAAATGTTGGGATAATAAACTCATTGAAAAATTTCTCCCACAGGGCAGCTCTGATCCAAGCCCCTTTGGCAGCCCAGCTTCATGAGAGGCAAATGAAATCTTTGATGTTTTTTGGGTGTAGCCAAGTTAACAATAGGTTAAATCCTTTGGAACTTCCCATTAAAGAAAAATAAAGTAAGTAGGAAAATTAAAATGATCTAACACTGTGAAATATTTTGTTATGAATGGAAATAAAAATACAATTTTAGTAAAACTGAAAGAAGGATTATGTTCTTTGATGAGTCTAAATGAGGTGCTGAAATAGGACAAACTCATTTGGCACAGAATAGTAAGAGCACAAGATGAGGACCAGCTAACTAGGGAAATATGCAATTGAGACTTATGTTTCAGTCAATGTTATCTGCCCCTGCGTCCAAATCGTGAATCATGCTTTAGAACAATGCAATCAATCTTTTGTATCTGAATTCTGTCTTCTTAGGTTTATTTTCAGTCAAGTCTCCATGCTGTATTTAAACTTACATTATTTCATAAGGATGTTTCTGTTCTCCATTGTTTGGTGGTTATTATCTTAATTGCACTTACCTGTTGAAAAATTCAGAGTGGGTTTGTTATCATTATTCTTCAGTTATGCTAAGCCATTATACTTTTTGGGAAAAGTTTTTGTGTGGAACTTTTTAAAGATTCACATGGGAAGAGAGACTAAAGCCACAATCTACCAGTTATCCACTGTATTACTTCAGCTTCAACATTTGGCAACATTGATCTAACCCTCAAATTATTAATTTGCTTTTTTATGTGTGTTTGCATGAGTATTATAAGCAAGTCCTAGACATCTTATTCTACTCACAGATATTTTTCTATGTACAAAAGCCATCAAATATTATAACATTTTTATTATTTTAAAAAAAACAACAACAGAAAGGGACACTTGAAAAATATTGGCTTCCAATACTAAATTCCAATTATCCAAATTTTACCTCTCCTCAAGGTCTAGTTCAAGCTTACTAGAATCCTTCTTAAAGCTTACTAGGATCCTTGCATCCATCTGATCCACACATTTGGGGATTCATATTTTGCTATCCTGTAGCATGTCCTGAATTTATTTGATATAACATTAAGTTTTATATTTCTACTTAATTTATCAAGAATTTTTGTTGTTCTCAGATACATCTGTATGCACTCAACTGAACAACAAACAATGAAGTAAATACATCAACTTGTGAAAAAAAAATTATTGTTTTTCAACCTAGAATAAGAAATTAATGTGGGATCAAAAAAAGAAACCACTCAAATTTAGACTCAGAAAGTCTTTGATTTGCTGATATACCTGGTAAAATAATGTTTACAAATTTAAAAAATAGAACTTGTAATATAGAGTATATTTCACAGTATCTGGAGAGACATTACGATATGGAATCAAAGGTAAAAGGCACAGACTGGATGTGTCCTAAGACTCTGGTATGAATCTTATTCTAGTCACAAAAGAATGGGGGTTTTGAAATTTGCTAGGATAATATAAAAGAATATCAGAGTTATAACTCAGCACATGGGGATAAGCATTCTGATTTATGTGTAATCTTTTCCTCAAAATATGAAAGAATCTATTGGGCAATTTATCAGGAAACATAGATATCCTCACTAAGGTCCTCATGTTCTGTTAATTCTCTTTCAAAACTGCTAGCAGTTTCTAAAGTTCTGTCTTACTGGACTCTTCTAGTTCTGGCAAAAACATCTTAGAAAAACTGGTTAACCAGACCAAACATTCAAACCATATCTCAAGTCAATGTGAGCAGACTAGTGATTATGTGACCACCCAAAAGAACCATACAAAGTAACTGGAGATTGCTGTTTCTAACAGAAGTCCACATCTAAGGAAAATGTGAGCAGGTTTAATTGTCAGCAAATCTTGGGCAGTCTGATCCTCCATGCACTTTATCCTCTCCCAGGAACCTGGTACTCTGTGATATTTCTCCAAGTGCTGCTGGGAGGGGTTGCAAGGATTTTCCTGGAGGATGGAAGGCCAATGTCTCTATACTAGTAACAAGTTACTATATAGTGTTGTTAGTGGACATTAGTTGAGGTTGGCAAAATGTTTTTTCCTGCTGTTTGCAGGCTGGCCAAGCCCCCCAGTATGGACCCTCACCCCACTGGGGTGTGGCTAGCCTGGGTGATGGGCTGAGGGCTGTTTGCAGGCTGCCCACAGTCCCTTCAGGGTTTGAGTCCCTACTGGGGTACCTGGCCAGCCTGAGTGAGGGGCTGAGGGCAATTTTCAGGCTTTCAGGCTTCCCACAGCTCCCATTGACCCAATGTCCCAGCGAGGCTGGCTGGAATCAGGTTACTGGGGTTTATTTATCTTCTATAACTGAATCACTGTTGCTTTGAGCCAAGGTCTAGGCAGGTAAGGAAGCCTCCTGTTGGTTTCAGCTCCATGGCTTCTATAATTGAAACATTGTTACCATGAGCAGAGGCTCAGCCAGCCTAGGCAGGCATTGCAACAGAAGCCTGCTGTTTTCTCTAGCTGTGTGGCTGCTGGTTGCCATCTTGGCTGGGTTTTGCATACAGCCGCTCTGGTTGGCTGATGGGCATGGCTTGGCTGGTGGATGTGGCTTAGGCGTCCTGGAGAGACTGTTAATTTGCATATTACTCTTTCATTAGATTAAAGTTTAAAAATAATTTTAATATTGTTTTCCATTAAAGAGATGCTGCCAAACTTTAAGGAAGTTTCTTCCCTTAAAGAGTGAAATATTCTCCCCAAATATCTATCTGTACATGTTAATAACTTCAAGGTACTTTACTATAGACAATGAAAAGGAAAACATCAACCTATCTAGTGTAAAATGTATTATGAGCTCTGAACTAGTGGATAATAAATTTTAATGAACTTTTATTAATTTTTTAATGTGACTGACTCTTCATGAACAGGACATCAGCACATTGTGTATTTTTAAAAGGTAAGAAAATTCTGAAGAACTAATTTTCCATTTAACCTTAAGTTCAATAGACTTGTGTCCTTAAAAAATTAGTACACAAGCCCTAATCAGATTGTCTCAGTGGAGAGAGCATTAGCCTGTGGACTGAAGGGTCCCAGGTTCTATTTTGGTCAAGGGCATGTACCTTGGTTGTGGCCACATCCCCAGAAGGGGGTGTGCAGGAGGCAGCTGATCGATGTTTCTCCCTCATTATTGTTTCTAACTCTCTATCCCTCTCCCTTCCTCTCTATAAGAAATCAATAAAAAATATTTTTAAAAAATAAGTACACAATTCTACCATCAAAAGTTTAAAGTAACCTGACCACCTTAAAACAAATCTTTCTGGGAAAAAGTTTTAGTTTGTTTGTTTTTGTTTGGTTTGTTTTTCCCTCCCTGGGGCCACTTTTTGATATTACAGTTGTATGAATGTGTATCTGAGGTACTAACTTCTTATATTCATTACTTTGCATTTTCTTCAGAAAATTGTATGCCTTATAATTGAGGCAGGAGAGACTCAAGTACATCTCCTAAATATACCTATACTTTAGAATTACATTTCAGCTAGCAATGTTTGTTGCTAGATTTGATTTTGCTGAGAAATAAAAAGGGAGCAGACTAGGGCCAGGAGAAAGTAATAAAATTATTGGAGTTTTTCAGAGTTACATTTAAGCTTTAAGTGTCAGAGGTAAAGAGGAGGAGGGCATACCTGATATGCTCTTTGACATTCTTCTGCTCAGTTCAGAGTAGGGAAAGATGAATCAATTGAGCATTAAGGACCAAATTTAGGACACATGGCAGTCACTTTATTTCCATTGGAAACATGACGATAGAGAATGGATAGCTTCAGAGGGTTCATCAAGAAGATGGGGTTTTAATGCTACTATGTCTTTCATCCTTTTCAGCGTCCTTATGACAATTGCTCTGAATTGTTTCTCTGACAAATTTCTTGCCTCCATTTATTTTACTTCCTTTTCTGGTGATTCATCCTCTTCTTTCATATGGAGTCTGTTTCTTTGTCTCCCCATTTTTGCTCTTCTCAGGGTGTGTGGTTATGTGGTTCACTTTCTACCACATTGACCAAAAGGTATAAAATACAACTGTACAAGACACAACACAGAGGGAACAAAACATGAATGTATTCATGAAACCAATAACTCCAAATAAAGGTGACCACAAGAGAAGAGAGAATTAGGGGAAAGAAAAGAGCACAAAAATGTTATTGAGAAAAGGAAAAAAGGTAGAGAGAGAAAAAAAAATAAAAAAGGAGGGGAAAATATATACAGATGGGGAGAAAACTCCATGAAACCAAAAAATAAACCAAAAAATGCAAACAACAAACACCCTCCAAAAAAGGGGGGAACTGAATCTGAATAGGCAAAGAGCCAGAAGGTAAGGTAAAGGAATTGAATGAATAGGTAAATGGCCCTGATTCAGTATAGAGGAGGTAGAAAGAAAATGAGTGGATAAGAAGAAAAGTAAAAAACAAAATACTCAATAAAAAATTAAGTAATTAAAAAATAATTAGAAATTAAAAAATATATATATTAAAATATATAGAAGAAAAAAATTACCTTTATTTAGTCTGTCTATATATTTATCTATTTTTAGAAAAGGAGAATAGAGTAGAGAGCAGATATGCTTGTGTTTGGTCAGTGAAACTAATTAAGCTATTAGTAGAAGAGAGCAAGTGAGAAAAGAAGATAAACAAAACCATAAAATATATTCATCTTTGTCCAGGCTCCCTCACCCTCTACTGGAACTATTACAATAGATTCTTGAATGGTCTTCCTGCTTACATTCTTGCTTATTTGCAATCAATAGTGATCTCTTTTGCCACAGATAAACTGCTATCATGGTGAAATGAAGAATTTGTTGAGTCCTGGACAATTTAAGAAAAAAAGAAGAAAAGAGAAAAGGGCATTAGGAAATATTTTAAAGGGGAAAATTCCATAAATGTTAATACATGTCAAAAATGTAATTTAATTTACTAAGGAGAGAACCAGTAAGAAGTTACCACCAGTTCAAAGGTGAATATATATATATTAGCAATAGGTAATATTGAAATGAATTTATGAAGAGTTGTGAAATTGATTTATTGAAAAGGAGGGAGAAAATCAATTGTATTTCCACCGAACAAAATTTATTTGTATCTCCAGAGACAAGAATCATGTCCATTATATATATCCTATCTAATAAAAGAGCAATATACAAATTGACCATCACAAGATGGCTTCCCCCATGTGGTCAAGATGGCTGCCACAAGATGGCCAGCAAGGAAGGGCAGTTGGGGGGTCTCAGGCCTACAGGGGAGGGCAGTTGTGGGGGGACCATCCTGGCATGGGAAGGGCAGTTAGGGGCAACCAGGCCAGGCAGTCAGACATCTCTCAAGGGGTCCCAGATTGGAAAGGGTGAAGGTTGGGCTGAGGGACACCACCTCCAGCCCCCACTCCCACTCCGTGCATGAATTTCATGCACCAGGCCTCTAGTGTTATATATAATCTCTGTTATATATAACTCACAGAGATATTTAATACTTCACAGGCAATGAAAGTTGCAGAGATCCCATAAAATCTGTTAATCTGGAATGATGTGCTTAGGTAACATCTGAATTTTTGTCAAAGATACCCAGTAATTTATCTGGTTTGTTCAAATTCTTTCATGTTTGTTTTCTTTCATGGGGTAGAAAAGAGAGGGGGAGGGGGAGAAGAAAGATTGAGTTTCTTGGAGTTTTGGTTTATGCCTATTTTCCTGGAGAAATTATTAATAGCAAATCTTTTAGTCTCAAAAATGTCTTGGTTTGGAAAGTAAGATATGTACTTACCCTGTCTGGGATTTGCTGTCATTTCATTATTTTTCACATAAAACCACTTAAAATAGGAAATACAGCAATGCTTTGAAGGATTAACAACAATTCAAATTATAGAAACTGAATGAATATATAAATGAATTTGCTTTAGATTTTGTCAGGTTTTAAAATACTCTGAGCTTCTTTTTTGTTTCTGCAGAATCTGACAGTTTTAAGAATCTCTTTTTCTTCTTTTTCCTGTTTTACACTTTGGAGAGATTTTAAACTTCTGTCACCTCTGTCTTCTTTGTGGCATCATCTTGAAAAGTAGGCAGCTTAATCACAGAATTTCCAAGACAGCTCACAATATAGAAAGTGCTTTTCTAAATTGTCCTAGAAGATATAATTCTTCTTCAAACTAGGATGTCACATTGTGAAATATAAACAGAACTAATTTCCAAAGGGATTAAATTTAATCTTAGAAACAACTATTTATGAACTTTCTACAAATGGAACCACATTTTAACTCATTCTATGAACAATACTATGAACAAATGCAAACATGGCTACTAAAATTTGTCAATTACAGTCTCTAATCAAAATTGCTTTATTCTAGGAGCAAATGATGAATTTGTATAAGCTATGGGCTCCTCATTTGGAAGCACTCCTTGAAATGTAAGATCAGAATGGCAGTCATAATATAGGAGTGGACTTGAGTAATGGCCTCAAGTATCAAGTATTTTGGCTGAGTCTCTGATTTGTATGAGGTGAGAATCCCCCTAAGAAATATTTTGGGATCATTGACTTTTGTGAAACAAGTCATTTCTTATAGACGGCAGGTCCCCAAAGTATGTTCTTAAACCTTAAAGTAAAACAAGCAGCACACCAACTCAGGCCTTTCTCCTAGGAGAAGGTACATGCCACATGCATTTTGTAAAAGATTCCTCTGAATAACAACAATTATAACTAACATTTGTCTTGCCCTTTATGGTTTGCAAAGTGCTTCCAACCAAAGATGACATTTCAGAAGCTCTAAGCATGGATCTTCACAATACCACCTTGGGGGTGTAGAAGATGTCTCAGCAGCAAGTGTTAGGAGATGACACTTCCAGCTTCCATGTCCCTAACTTTTGCTTTAGTGAATCCTTAGGGATGAGATTCTCCTGGGAAAAAAAATGACAAACTTGTCATAATACTTCAGAGTGCCTTCCTTGCAGTTTCTGTTTTACATAAATATTCACTGAATTATATAGTATTAGAGGCCCGGTGCATGAAATTCATGCATGGATTAGGAGTGGGGGTGGGGGTGGTGTCCCTCAGCCTAACCTGCACCCTTTCGAATCTAGGACCCCTTGAGAGATGTCTGACTGCCCATTTAGGCCCGATCCCACTGGTAGGATCGAGCCTAAACAGGCAGTCGGACGTTGCTTTCACAATCCAGTACTGCTGGTTCCCGACCTCTCGCCTGCCGATTGCTTCTAACCACTCCCCTGCCAGCCTAATCAACGCCTAACTGCTCCTGTGCCAGCCTGATTACCCCTAACTGCCCTCCCCTGCCAGGATTGTCCCCCCCAACTGTCCTCCCCTGTAGGACTTGATCCCCCACAACTGCCCTCCCCTGCAGGACTGGGTCCTTCCCAATTGTCCTCCCCTGCAGGCCCGGGTCCCCCCTAATGCCCTCCTCTGCCAGCCTGTTCCTCCCCAACTGTCCTCCTCTACCAGCCAGGTTCCCCCAATTGCCCTCCTCTGCCAACCTGGTTCCCCACAACTGCCCTCCTCTGCCAGCCTGGTCCCCCCTAACTGCCCTCCCCTGCAGACCTGGGTCCCTCCCAACTGCTCTCCCTTTCTGCCATCTTGTGGTGGCCATCTTTGACCACATGGGGGAAGCCATCTTGTTGTGGTCAATTTGCATATTACTGTTTTATTAGATAGAATATTATGACCAGTTTCAAAAGTGAATGCTAATTAAACTTGAAAATGTTTTTTTAAAATCACAAAGTAGCTATGAATCTAAATTATATCATACTGTGATTGTTCAGACTTTCAAGCAAACAGACTTATGTAAATCTGCATTTTTTGAAAACAAGGTTAATTGATTTATATATTCAGTGAATATTTAAGTACCTATCTTGTCAATGCCTCCTGTTTTTTAAGTATACAAAAATGAGTAAAGTCTTTGCCTTCTGAAAGCTTACATTTCATTAGAGAATATAAGATATGCACAGAAATTATAATGTGAAATGTCAATCTGAAAAGATAAAGAATTAAAATTTACTTCTGAATAAGGAGAATTAGAGCAAAGCTTACAAAGTAAGATTTGAACTGGGCTTTGAAGGAGTAAGCTTTGTAAAGATGGATGAGAAAAGATTTTCCAAGGGACAGAAACAGCATACAAAATGGAAAAATATGGAGTGTGTTTGAGAAGTGGTAATGATCCGCTATGGGGGAGCACAAATGATAAAAAACCCCTCTGAAGGGGCAGCATTCTTGTGTGTCTCTGTCAAATGTTTTTTGTGAACAGTCTAAGAAAAACAATAACCTCGGATAAAATTAAAATTCAAGCCTATACTGCATATTAAGATGGAATCATAGTCACATGTATACATAAGTATTTTTTTCTGATAGACAATTTTATTTCTTTAAACACAAATGACATATGTCCTAAAATTATTTAATTTTATTTTTTTCTTCACGATTTATCCTCTCTATATCACATTGTCATTTTGATTTGCATCTCTTGGATCATTAGCGACTTTGAGCATGTTTTCATATGTCTCTTGGACTTCCTTCTGTCTTTTGAAAAGTTTCTATTTAGATCCATTGCCAGTTTTTTGGTTGGGTTGTTTATCTTCCTTTTGTTTAGTTGTATGAGTTCCCTGTAAATGTTGGAGATTAAACCCTTACCAGTGATAACATTGACAAATATATTTTCCCATGCAGTGGGCTTGCTTGTTGTTTTGTTGATGGTTTCTTTTGCTGTGCAAAAACTTTTTATTTTTATGTAGTCCCATTTGTTTATTTTCTCTTTAGTTTCCATTGCCCTAGGAGCAGTATCAGTAAAGAAACTGCTCTGGTATATGTCTGCTATTTTGCTGCCTGTGGATTCTTCTAGTATTTTTATGGTTTCTCGTCTTATGTTTAAGTCTTTTATCCATTTTGAGTTTATTTTTGTGTATGGTGTAAGTTGGTGGTCTAGTTTCATTTTTTTGCATGTATCTGTCCAATTTTCCCAACACCATTTATTGAAGAGACTATCCTGACTTCATTGTATGTTCGTGCCTCCTTTGTCAAATATTAATTGAGCATAGTGGTTTGGGTCAATTTCTGGGTTCTCTATTCTATTCCATTAATCTATATGGCTGTTCTTGTTAATAGTGGCTTTGTAATACACCTTGATATCTGGTATTGAGATCCCACTTACTTTGTTCTTCTTTCTCAGGATTGCTGCAGGTATTTGAAGTCTTTTTTTATTCCAGATGAAAGTTTGTTCCAGGTCTGTGAAATATACCATTAGTATTTTAATAGAGATTGCATTGAATCTAAAGATTACTTTGGGTAGTATGGACATTTTGATGATGTTGAGTCTACCAATCCAAGTACATGGTATGATCTTCCATCTGTTTATGTCTTCCTTTATCTCTTTTTTCAGTGTCCTGTAGTTTTCCGCATATAGGTCTTTCATCTCCTTAGTCAAGTTTATTCCTAGGTATCAAATTTTGGTGTGATGGTAAACGGGATTGCTTTTTTAGTCTCTCTTTCTGTAAGTTCATTATCGGTGTTTAGAAATGTCATAGATTTCTTAGCATTAATTTTGTATCTTGCTACCTTGCCAAATTCATTTATTAAGTCTAATAATTTTTTGATGCAGTCTTTAGGGTTTTCTTAAATTTTTAATTTTTTGAGGTGACTTCATACTGCTTTCCGCAGTGGCTGCACCAATCTGCACTCACACCAATTGTGCACAAGGGTTTCTTTTTCTCCACATCCTCACCAACATTTGTTGTTTGTTAATTTATTGAAGATAACCATTGTGACAGCTGTTAAGATGATATCCATTATATTTTTATTTTGCATCTTTCTCATTATTAGTGATATTGAACATTTTTTGGTATGTCTATTGGCCATGTGTATGTCTTCTTTGGAGAAGTGTCTATTCAGGTATCTAAACTAATAAAAGCGAAATATTAAAATTAACCGTTTCTCCGAGACGGAGAATAAGCCACGCCCACCAGCCAATCAGAGCGGCTGTATGCAAATTAGCCCAGCCAACATGGCGGCTGCCACTCACGGACCTGAGTAAACAGCCCTTTCCATTGCGGCAGGAGCGAAAGTGAAGCTGAGCCCTTCAGCTCAGCTCC
>PVJC01028161.1:8367-22837 GCA_004026665.1 Murina feae
CCGCCTTTTCCACGTAAGCCTCCGGGACGTATAACCCCCGTGCCAGGTCAGCCCAGGAGTCCACAGTGAGACGAACCGCCAGGGAAGATCAACGAACCTCTACCTCACAAAGGAGGCCCCTGTTCACATGTCATAGGTCGGGATGTATAAGCCCCATGCCAGGAGAGCGACCACTAAGACGAAGTGAACTCAGGGTTTTTGGCCCGGGATCAACCAAGGGGAACGAAACAAGGGGACAAACCAGGGTGATTCGGAGTCCTCTCAGGCAATCTCGGGTACCCTTAACTCTTCCCCGAGACGCCAAGAGAGTGCTCAAAGTGGACTAAAGGCAGGAGAGTGAGGGAAGGCAGCGAGCAAGGAAGGAAAAAGAGGAAGGAGAGAGAAAGAGAAGGAGAGAGATGCCTATCCAAAAGGTTGCGTTCACTTACCTAACACTCAGGTCTGACTCGCAGGGTGGGTAAGCCGAGCGGCGACCAAGAAAACAAGGCTGACTCACAGGACAAAACCAGTGGCCTAAGAGGTGGTCCGGCCGGACACGAGAGTGAACGTTCCCGGAGAACCGAAGGACGGAGGCCACATTGGGCGCCAATTATGCCCCGACCCGCGGGACATGCAACGTGGGGACATCCGCAACGGTTCCTGCAAGGGAATGAAAGGATAGGAGACGCGAAGAAATGGAGGCAAGACAGGGTTCTGATCAAGCCTCAAAATTTTATTTGTTCAGCATAGCAATATATACTTTAGGAGATGGGGGTGGGTAAGGAGGTTCATGGGAATTAGCCTATCTGCAGACTCTGGAATGGCAGTCGTTACTTCAGGGCAGAAGATGTCTATCTTTGGCTGTAGGCCACAGGTCTGGTAACTAGAAGGTTTTACTAAAACTTTTTAAGTTAGCTTTGTATAAATCAATCTCTTTTATGGTTCCCAACAAATAAGTAGTTGAAAAATTATTCTTAACAATTACTGGGGTCAGAAATCTCCTGCCACTGCCCCTCACACCCTACCCACCCCACACACCCTAAGGCTGGCCACCCGGCCCGTCCACCCTGCAGCCCACCACCGCCTTGCACATCCCGCCCACCTGACCGCCTTGCTCCACACCCGCCTCCGTGGTTGCGCTGCTGGCCTCCATCTTGGCTGAGTTAATTTGCATACAGCCACTCTTATTGGCGGGTGGGCATGGCTTAGGCATCCCAGAGAAATGGTCAATTTCAATATTACACTTTTATTAGAGTAGATGGGATGACATGCATGATGTGGTGTCATGAAATAAGTATATTTTAAAACATGGTTCATATACTATGTCTATATAAATATGACATATCTTACCTAATAAAAGAGTAATATGCAAATCAGGCATAACTCTGTTGCAAAGATGGCCACACCCATAGCCACAAGATGGCAGTGCCCAGTCCTCTCACCCCCTCCACTGGAGTGTTCAGGCCTGTTGGCCCGCCTGGGGGTCAGGTGGGGAGTGCCGGTGGCTGAGCTGCCAGGCTAAATCTGCCTCCAGGGGGGCGGTTCCATCGTGGAAGCTCTGACACTGCTGCTGGAGCTTTTGGGCCTGTCGGCCTAGCCAGGGATTGCAGGGACCAAGGGGAGAGATGGGAATTGCCCAATTCCATAGTAGATTCAGCCTCACTGCTCCCCAACCTCTGGAAGTGTCTGGGCCTGTCAGCCCCTCTATTAGGCTGGATGCTATGTCCAGGGGGCACATGCAAGTAGGCGGGGAGTTGAGTCTAGGTCTTCTGGTGCAGGGGGACTTGATGCTGTGTCCCCGTTTGTGCTTGCCCAGGCAGCACCCAGCCCTGGCCACAGCTCAAGGGAGAGAACAACATGCAGGCGAGGCCAGGAGCCTGAGAGATCAACACAGAGGGGTACCTGCTCCAAGTCTCCATGGTGTGGCTGGGGGCAGGCCCCCAGCAGACACACACACATGGCGCCTGCTCTGAGACTCTGCTGCCAGACTATGGCCTTCAGTAGGACATCCACTGAGGGGTCCTGGACTGAGAGAGGGGGCAGGCTGGACTGAGGGACCCCCGCCCCGCCCCCCTGTGCATGAATTTCGTGCACCGGACCTCTAGTATTATAATAAATATTTTATACTAGTAAAAGAGAACCACATAAAATTGTATAAGTTTTATAGCTTAAAAATAATTGAATATTAGCAATTTTATAAAATTCAAACTGTTATGTTTAGCATAACATTCTTCAAGAATAGCTGTTTTTACATTCCAAGAAGAAACAGATAAAATAGTTATACTTTCTGAGGTTATTTTATCAGGACGGCTTCATGGGCCTTGTTTTATATTTATTCAACACTAAATGTTTCTTAAAATCCTGTTACTTGCTAAGCACCATTGCAGACTCTGAAGATTCCATAGTGGAAAAAAGAAAGCAGGAAAAAAATTTTCTTTCCTCATACAGGTTACATTAAAAAAAAAAAAAAAACCACCAAAAGCTCTAACTGGTTTGGCTCAGTGGATAGAGCGTCAGCCTGCGGACTCTCAGGTCCCAGGTTTGATTCCGGTCAAGGGCATGTACCTTGGTTGTGGGCACATCCCTAGTAGGGTGTGTGCAGGAGACAGCTGATCAATGTTTCTAACTCTCTATCCCTCTCCCTTCCTCTGTGTAAAAAATCAATAAAATATATAAAAAGACAACAACAACAAGACACACACAAAAAACTGTTAGGGCCCTGAGTTTGTTAAGTGAGAATTGAAGACTATCAAGGCATGTGCATGCCGATTACTAAGGAGTTAAGTAGCTTAGCTGTTAACTTGGAATGAACCTGCAATTAAGATTTGCCACCTCAAATTTATCATTCAATCACGATCTATCCTTTATACAGAATATGAAAGCACTACAGAGTTTAATTTGGAAAACCATGAGTAGTTTCAGAGGTGATTGCAGGTTGCTACACTTTATAAGCTGTCACTTGCCATTGTTAAAGCTATAGGTTTCTGATTCAACATTGAGAATTCTGGGGGAAAATATACTTTTAAAATGCTTATTCAAATATTGAAGTTTGGATCACACTGGACCAAGATAATATAATTTATATTCTTTTATGAGGATGCTTTATTTAAAGCATTCTTAAATAAAGACTCCTTAATGCTCTCATCAAGTTCTCTAGTATGGCTGCTTCTCTTTGCATCTCAGTATATTCTCTCTGGTAGAGAGTGTTGTATAGAAGAATGAACACTGGAAGGAACATCAGACTGGTACAACAAGTCTTAGGTTTGTGCTCTGAATCCAGACCTACTATTCTTCTTTAAATACGTTTTTTATTAACTTCAGAGAGAGGAAGGGAGAGGGAGAAAGAGATAGAAACATCAATGATGAGAGAGAATCCTCCATCAGCTGCCTCCTGCATGCCCTCTACTAGGGATCAAGCCCCCAACCCAGACATGTGCCCTGACTGGGAATCAAACCATGGCCTCCTGGTCATAGGTGGATACTCAACCACTGAGACACATGTGCTGGGCTACAGAAGAAATTTTAGAAGTTAACTACAACTTAATAAGCGCCTCTTCCCTCCCCTCCTATTTCTTTTGGTGGCCTTGGCTTTAGTTGCTCGAGGGGTAACAGAAACTCCACTGTGTACACAAGTCTTTTCGTCAATGCCTCTGGGCATTATTGGAGCATATGAGATGGCTCCAGCTCTGGCTGAATAAGTAATTCTTTTCTGATGTTTATAAAGCTACACACCTTTCCCTCTCCTCAGAATCTTCTAAATTTCTGCTTTCATTACCATAACAACTCACATCCTGAAATAGTGGGAAATCCTAGAGAGGCAGAGGAGAGCTTTGGGGTTTTCTGTCCTATGGTCACAGTGCTCTGATCTTTGTCTGTGGTCTTTTGGAATATTTTCCTGGACAGTCAGCATTATAGATGACCCCACATGGCCCTGAGCACTTCGGGATCTTGGTTCTGAGGATTTCCCCTCCTCAAATTCATAGGTATCTTCTGTTGCCTAGCATCTCAACATCCAAATATGAGGAACACTAGAGCTGCTCAGAGCCCACACAGCAAACAGGGAAAAGCTACTATTAAAAGGCTAAAACTCTGACTATACCAGCCCTCACTCCCCACCCCACACACACAGAATACAAAACACTGAAGCAAAATGACAAGGAGAGTCCTTAGATACCTGGAATGTGAGATGAGAAAACAAATGGCATCAGACCAGCTGTTCTTCATCATAAAGAGTCTCACTAGAAGAATAAAACAGGGAGCACACAATAAACCAAATGGGTAGGGTCCCTCGAAATGGGTTCTCAGAGTCCCTCACCTCAACTCTGTGTCCTCCCTTGAGAGCCCATCTAACATTGTCCCTACTTCATGAACAAGGAAAATAAAATGACAAAGGAAAGTGGCAGAGTCAGGACATATCTGCAGACTGTACACCCCGTCTTTCCCCACAAGGCCACATTGCTGTACGGCAAGGTCCCGTTCACCTGTGGCTGTGCTGTGTATCATATCTTAAGACATGAACCGAGACAGAAGGTATCTGAGACTCCAGTATTCCTTCATGTGACCCAAGCTTGCTCACCAAATCACAGCATGGATACTGCGTGGCCAATAAATGATTGTGGGATGAGCAAATCAGTTCCATAAGCCCTTACCTGGGTTTCACTGAGTTCCTGAGTCCTCCCTCACTCTGGCTGGATTTCCAGTTGGGCCTGTTGGCTCTGGTTCTACTCAGCTGGTGCCCTGACAATTTAGGCTGCACCAGGGGGTGAAAGGTTGTTTTGCATCTAATCCCACTCTCCTTTTTTTGTTTTGTTTTTGTTTTGTTAAATAGTCTTCTCAAAGGAATGCTTGGGTGCTAGTGCTATCATTTGACCCAAGTCATTCAACCTCTCTGATATCGCATTTCCTTAGCTGTAAAATGAAAATAGAATGGATGATTTTCAGGGACCTGTTCACACTCGATTTCAAAGGATTTTGAGGAGCCTGATGCAGAACATCTTGTGTCACATGACTTAAATTTTGGGTTCCATATACCTAAGCATTTGTATATGAGAGCAATCATGTTGGCTTACTTCCCGAGTTATGAATGGCTATTACCCAATTTCTGACTGAATTCTAACTAACATGAGCTAAATTTTGTTGAGTAGTCACTGTGTGCCAGCTACATGCGTTTTGCTACATGTAATAATTTATACAATGCTCACCACAGTTCTGTGAGATGTGTATTCACATCATGCCTGTTTTACTGATGAGGAAGTAAAACCAAAGAGATGTCAAGTAACTTGCCCACGGTCACAGGTAGGAAGCAGTTGAGCCAGAATTTGAAACCAGGAAATTTTGTTCCCAAGATTGTGTCTTAAATTGATATCTATTTGCCTCACAAAGGTTCAATCTTATTACCAGCTATCTGTTTGGAGTTCAAAGTTAAAAACATCAGGAAACTCTAGCATTCTTATTGCAAATAAGGCAGCACATTGAATGAGTCAACATTTACTTACTGTCTTACAGCGTCCCTCACACACACACACCCCTAGAGTGACATGTTATTCAGATTAAGTCAAGGACACTGTTGGAGAACTCACCTCTGTAAAGGGATACACAGGCGAGTATTAAACTAGGCTCAAAGGGTCATTGGGTAACAGTGAATGGTCAAAATTCCTTTTCACAGCCAGAGCCTATTTTCCCCCAGAAAAGAAAGTGATACACAGTGTTTCACCATCATCAGTGACTTCGGAGTCCTTGCTTGGAAGCATGGAGAGTGAGCTCAGAAGGTCATGTCCTCCTTAGCCTTCCCTTCCCAGAGGCAAAGCATTCCTTCAGACGCAAGATTCCACCAGCCAGTGCTCTTCCAGCAGCTTCAGGAATCAGGAAGCCTCAGAACTAAGAATTGGAACCCCACTGAAGGACAGGCAGAAGCGTTGGACTGAAGTGTACATTTTTTTAAATGTATTTTTATTGATTTCAGAGAGGAAGGGAGAAGAAAAGAGAGAGAGAGAGAGAAACATCAATGATAAGAGAGAATCACTGATTGGCTGCCTGCTGCACACCCCCAGGATTGAGCCTTCACATGTGCTCTTAACTGGGAATCAAACCATGACTTCCTGATTCACAGGTCGATGCTCAACCACTGAGCCACACTGGCCAGGCCTGAGTGTACATCCTCCCTCTGCTCCTGGTCACAGAGTCCTTTCCTTTTCCAGGGAGAAGGGAGGAGTGCGGGGCTTGGTGTTTGAGAAGGTCTGAAAGGCTCTGGGTACTCCACACACAATATTTGCTGTCAATACTTATTGAGATGCCACTAAAATGCAGTTTAACTCAGCGTTTCACAGTCTTCTCCCAAGCAGATACTCTCCACATGGTGAGGGGAAAAGTTTCAGAAGCAAATGCTTCCAATATGTATGAAGAGAATCTAACGAATACCAATACAAATTCTTTGGTCTACTAAGAATTCTCTCTAAACAAAAGCTGGACCTATGAGCACACCCATTACAGAACCTGCCATGGGGTCACCAATGATTTCGTGATGTGTCCGAGATTATCTGTCTGTGGGAGCAGGACACTGTGCAAGCAGACAGTTTTGTCATCTTTCTGCTTTTGTTCACAGCCTTGAGGCTGCATTAAATACAACCCGGCACCTCTCTATCTATCATTCAAGCTCAACAGCATCAGAAAGGTGCTCACAAAGCTGTATCTGAACTGAAATAAAACAGAGGCTCCCCATTTTGCATCCTGCTTTAAATTACAACAGCAGTAAATCATGTTTCTTCTTTTATCACATATTCTTCTGATCAGATTGGGAAGCACAGGAAAAAAATACACAACTCACAGTGGATCAATATCAAATTGATCTCACCAATGGAGTCCTCCCCCAGCCCCACAATTCTGATTCCCGTTGGCAATGTTTACCAAATGATTAATTGTACAATATTAAAAATTGGAAGGCAAACATTTTATTGTGTTCTTGGGGAAAGCTGATATCCACAAACAGGAAAATATTCTTATAAATAGGTGAGAGGATACTGGAAATGACAGTTTTTCAAGTAGGGAGTAGGAAGGTATTCTAAGCTAACATCAAACAATCCTATCTAATAAAGATGGAATATGCACATTGACTGTCACTCCACGACAAAGATGGTTGGACCCACAGCCAATAAGGAGAAAATATGCAAATTGATGTGACAAAGATGGAGGCAGCTGTGCTGGGATGCTTGTATCATCGCCATGGCAATGACACAGGTGTTAGCCCAGCCCCAGCCACTCCAGGCCTCTGGGAAGCACGTGGGTGCAGATATGGAGTGACCAGGGCAGGGCAGGATGCCTGCTATGAGGGGGGCAGGTGGTGGAGGGAGGTACAAAAGGGTGGCAAGGCTGACACAAAGGCGGAAGGCGGCACCAGAGAGAAGGCCTGGGTCCCAGGTGCCAGAGGGAAGCCAATGCAGGCAGCCAGGGGAAGAAAGGCCTATTCTTGCACAAATCTTCATGCATCAGGCCTCTAGTACTCAGTAATTGTAACCAGGCAGCAACAAACAAAAGAGCAGCAGGTCTGATAAAAGATCAGTGGGGGGTAAGTGCACACACAATAACAGCCACCTGGAGGGCTGCTCTGGGGTGATGCACAGGCCCAGGCCCTCCTTGGAGATGCTTATTCAGAGGGTCTGAGCCTCTCTGGTTTAAACAAACAAACAAAAAAACAAACAAATAAGCTCTTGAGCAGGCTGATTCACTCTTCTATTGATAACCACTGCTCTAAGTCCCCAGAGTATGATACTTCTTAGTTGTTTTTTTAAAATTTATCATTATTGTTGAAAGTATAACAGATGTCCCCTTTCTGCCCCCCATTACCCTTTCCATCCTGCTTCTGTTCCCTCCCCAGGTCTCTCCTAAACTATTGGCTACTTCTTAGTTTGAAAGATAGTGAAGGTAAAGAGAACCCTAGTTCAGCCTCTCACACAGCCTGAGAAGTAGCCCGAAGACCAGTGCCAGCTGGTAGGACTTGGATTGAAAGTGTATTCAATCCATTACACAGGCGTTCTCCTTGGCCTCATACGACAACCTCTGACTATATTTATTAGGAAGTGTCTTGTCTTTCCTAAAGGCAGAATGGGTAATTGTCTCTATGTGGTTTCCCTTTCTATTACCTATTTTAGTGAATGGCCCTATTCTCCCGCTTCTCGTCTTCCTGCACTGATCTTCTGGTCCCCTGGATCCTGGGACGTCGACCTCGCTAACAGCTCTCAGATGGGCCTCCTCTCCAGTCCCAGGGGCTGTGCCTCAGTTCAGGTTCTCCTGGTTTCCCCTATGGATTACTGCAGTAACCTCCTCAATTGGTTTTTCTACCTCTTACTTCCCTCTGGTCCATTTTCCATAAATCGGATCACTTCACTTTCCCCAAATAAAATGTTTTCATCACCCCCTGTTGCTTCCAGAACCAAATCCAAGCTGAGCACACAAAGTCCTTATTGTTTCCAAGGGTTTGGTTTAAAACTCAGGTAACGGAAGAAAAGCAGGCTGGATGGAAGTAGAGCTGGGCACCGTGGAGTGCCCCAGCTCTCATGGCTCATTGCCATTTCAGTGTTGATATGTCTTCCATTTTTCAAAAGAAGCTAAATGTATGTGCTGTCCCCCAATTTTTAAAATACATATGAACACACGATGCTCCCCCACTCCCCACCCCTTCCCAAGCCTGTGGATTCGACTCAATCCAAGGTTTGTACACGGTTTAGACCTTTACTCCATCTGAAAATGGCTGATGTCCAAGAATTTCGTGGCACTTTAAGCCACATTATGAATATACACTGTAAAAACCTAAATCTAAACTTGCTGGCTAAGGGGGCAGAAAGTTAAACAAATCTTTCCTATCCTGCCTTCTTATTCCAAAGCGACTTTCTCTTCATTACATGGTAAAATTCACCTTGGTCACAACACCATTACCTTTGGTACAGCCTCTTTTCTCTATTTTTTTGTTACTATTTCCCTATTGTAGGGAAGCAATGAATGGCATCTTCCCAGAGGAATACAGACAAGCCAGAAATGGCCACAAAGGACTTAAGACAGCATGGTCATGAGAGACAGCTTCAAAAGAATGCTGGAAGGCAGAATCTGGGGCGTGGTGCTCATGGAGTTGAGCATGAGTCCATCAAGTGATTCCCATGCCCTATAGGGCAAGTCAAAGTTCATCTGTCCATGTAGAGCTTCTCAAACAAGCTCAAAACCTAACATCCTCCCAGACCTTGACTCGGGTGAATACAGATACATTAACTGTCACCACCACCCTACCATCCAAACATCATCCTATATAATAAAAGGCTCATATGCAAATCGACCAAAAGGTGGAATGACCAGTCTCTATGATGTGCACTGACCACCAGGGGGCAGATGCTCAATGCAGGTGGTCAGCACTACTCAGCCAGAAGCCAGGCTGACAGCAGGCAAGCACAGCGGCAATGGTGGTGGAGCCTCTCCCACCTCCAAGGCAGTCCTAAGGATGTTCCCTGAGGGCTCCCAGACTGCGAGAGGGTGCAGGCTGGGCTGAGGCACCTCCCTGAGTGCACAAATTTCATGCACCAGCCCTCTATGTTCTTAATCTTTTTGATCAGGGACTGCCTTGAAAATCTGAGGCAATTTATGCCTTTGAAAGAAAATATGCATGCAAATAAAGTTTTTTTGTTTGTTTGTTTTTTACAGTTTGACTATTAGTTCTAGTATATATCCATGCATCAACCCCCTAAGAGATATTGATAAGGACTCTTACCTACAGAATACCTTGATTTATTCCCAAAACAACGAGTCCCTATGTGGAAAAAGCCCCACAGTGAACCAAAATGTAAGCATTTATTATTAAACCTTCCTTACTTAGGCCAGCAGGTTCCTTAGACCAGGTTTCTTTTGGAAGAAAGCTCCTGGCTTTTCGGCACTGTGCTGCAGAACCCCCAGCTCAGAATCTGGTGCTCAGTGGCAGAGGTTCACAAAATTGCTTTTATCGGTTCACCCAAGGAAACTGGTCATACATTCCACTAAGACAAACAAATGTGTCACAGATTGGTAGAAATCATCAGTCACATGGATTAGAATGCCGTGTCCTCTTCCTACCAGATAGTCAACCTGAGGAACTAAACAGCGATCAGAAGGCTGCATTGGAAACACAGTGAATGTGAGCTGGGTGGTCTCCTGGGCAGAACAGGATACCTGTGCCCTCTCTCCCACCATGGACTGTGGCTGCCAGGGAGAAGCAAGCTGGAGAAACTTCTTAAGCATGACAATTCTTATTGCTTTTTAATGTTCCACCATAAAATATAACCACATGAAAGAACACTCTTGATGACACATAATCACTTTAACACATCTTTACTATTAACATTTTGATGTGTATCTTCAATCATTTTTTTTCTTAAATATACTTCTGTTCCTGATATCAGCTCTATTTGCATCCTGCTTTCTAAGCTCCTGCAAGTAAAGGATCCTTTTGCTCATGCAAATTAAAGAATGATATATAGTATATTGATGGTCTTTTAAGAGACAGGAAATAGAACTACTTTTAATACTCTTTACATTCTTGCTAAAAAGTCAAACCTGATTCTGATCAAGCCTTTGGTTCTAACTCGCAGTTTGCATGAAATATAGGTAAACAGAAATATAGTCAACACCAGGGAAGGAATAAACAAATTTCAGCATGTAAAAAAAAAATTGTACGAAGCAAATGTCGCAGTTTCAACAACCAAATGGAAAATTTAAGAGAGGAGAAAAAGAAGAAACCAATGAAAAGCAATTTAAAAGTATATCAGTCAAGTGCAATGCCTGGCTCTTATTTCCAATACACTTTGAGATGCTTTAGATAAGCCTCAGTGTAACCACAAAGCAAAAAAAGTCAAGGAGATGCACAAAAGATAAAGAAAGGGGAAATAGAGCATACACCATGGAAAATCAATTTACAAAGGTAGGCAGGAAAGGAGAGGAAAAGGAACAATCTACTCTAATAAAAGAGTTATATGTAAATTAACCATCACTCCGAGACACCTAAACCATGCCCCCAGCCAATCAGAGTGGCTGTATGCAAATTAACCCAACCAAGATGGTGGCCAGCAGCCATGGAGCTAGAGCAAACAGGAGGCTTCAGGCTTCCATTGCAACTGCCTGCCTAGGCCAGCTGGGCCTCTGCTCACGACAACAAAGTTTCAATTATAGAAGCCACCGAGCTGAAGCAAACAGGAGGCTTCTGTTGCCTGCCTAGGCCTTCTGCTCAAGGCAACAAAGTTTCAATTATAGAAGATAAATAAACCCCAGATACCTGATTCCAAACAGTGTTGCTGGGACCTTGGGTCAATGGGAGCTGTGATCAGCCTGAAAACGGCCCTCAGCCCCTCACCCAGGCTGGCCAGGCACCCCAGTAGGAATCCGAACCCTGAACAGGCTGTGGGCAGCCTGAAAACAGCCCTCACCCAGGCTGGCCAGGCATGCCAGCAGGTGGACATCCCCCGAGGGGTCCCAGACTGGAAGAGGGCATAGGCCGGGCTGAAGGACCCCTCCCACCACCACCCCAGTGCACAAATTTTTGTGCACTGGACCTCTAGTGGGAATATAAAACAACCAGAAAAAAAACACCAAAGATGGTATTGGTAAGTTCATACATATCAATAAGAACTCTAAATGTAAATAGATTGAATTCACCAACCAAAAGGCACATAGTGGCTGGATAGCTAAATAAACAGGACCCAGGTATGTGCTTCCTACAACAGGCTCACTTCAGCTTTAAAGACACACACATAGGCTCCAAGTGAAGTGATGATACAAAATACTTCATCCAAGTAGAAACTGAAAGCGGAGGTAGTTGTACTTATTATCATACAAAATAGACTTCAAGCCAAAAACAGTAGCAAGAGACAAAGTTCATTTATATAATGCCAATGGGGTCAATTCATCAAGAAAATATAACATCATAACTATATATACACACCCAACATTGGAGCTCCTAAATATATTAAGCAAATACTTACAGATCTGAATAGAGTAATGAACAGCAATACAATAGTACTCAACACCCACTTTCAGGAATGGATAGATCTCCCAGACAGAAAACCAACAGGCAAATGATGGACGTGAATCACACATTAAACCAAACGGACCTAAGAGACATGTGTAGACATTCTATCCATTAGAAGCCAAATACAAGTCCTTCTCAAAGTGCACATCAAACATTCTCAAATACACTTTAAAAATGTCAATCTTATAAACATACTTTGAGCCAAACACAGAAAGTGCATATGCGGTATGATTTCACTCATAAAACTCAAAAATCAGGATAGTGCTTACCTTTAGATGGGACGGTCCCTGAAGGGAGGGGGCAGTGGGCTCAGGCACTGCTGATATTCTGCTTTCCCAATGAGGTCCTAGGTACAAAGATACATTCGTTTGTGAGAATTCATCAAGCTGTATATTTTTTATTTACGTACCTACTTTTTTATGTTATACAATAAAATAGTTGCATTCATGAGTCCATCTGAACACTTATATTTGATGTATTGAGGAGTTGCTGGGAGTTTTCTTTGTTGATCATAATGAAAAAGAAAATAGCGTGGGGGGTAGGGCTGGCGGGGGAGGGCGGAGGGGCTCGGCTTGCAATCTAGTTCAGTATCTGGTTAAAACTGCAGTCTTACTTCCCCACTCTGACTGACATGGGTGGAGCTGCAGAGCCTAACCCCAGGGCCCGCCACAGTTGACTTGGGTGGAGCTGCAGGGACCCTCAGGGGCCCACCGCAGGAGAAGATACAGAGGCCAGAGCCTCCCCAAGAACTCAGTTCAGTATTTGGAACCAGAATTGCCCTGGACTAGCAGATCTGCAAAATAAAGGTTAAACTGGCCTCCCTCAGAGTGCTGGCTGATCGTTCTCCCATGCATTCTGCCACAACAATAATACTGGGATTTTGTCCGAAAAGTCTTACATTTTAGAAACACATAGCGAAATATTTATGGATAAACTGTGAAGCTTGAGATTTACCTTAACAAGGGGAGGAGGGAAAAGGGGGAAAGGTGGAGTTTAGATAGGCAATGCAGATAGTTGTTGAAGCCCAGTCAGTGATGGTAACACGAAGGTACATCAAGCTGTCCTTCCATACAGATTTAAAATTTTTCCTTACAAAAAGTAATTGTAGAATCCAGGCACTTCTCCTTGCCCGACTCCTTTTCTCTGCACTGCGCAGACTTCCACCTCTCTCCCTTCTTCCACCATTGACCCTCAAGCAATGCAGCTCACCTGGAGTCTCTCTATCTGAGCGCCAGCACATCCTACAGGGCCCTTGAGGGCTCAGCCTCTAATAGAAGTGAGTTTATAAAAACCAGTTTTAAAAAGGTGGCTTTTTTCTAGAAACGAGAGTCCTATGCTAATTGCTAAATGAGAGATTTCCCTCATTCATTCATTCCCTCCTCCTCCCTCCACACATAAAGGAAGGATTCGGAAGCTACCTAGTTTGAGAAGCACTGTTAAATTTGGGAAGTAGCCTCAGGATCATAGTCATTAACCTTTCCTCAGGGCGGGCCACTTCTACTGAGCACGAAGCTAAACCATTTCACAAAGACCCTCACAGACTTAGATGTCAGAAGGTGATTTCTGAAGCTGTTCCCAGACCTGAGCGTGCATCGTTTTTGAGCCTTCAACCCCCTCCAGTTGTTGAATTTTCCTCAGAAATTCTGGGTTCATGGGAGAAGGGGGAGGAAGAAAAAGCACTCAAGTGTCTGTGGACTGATAGGGAGTTTCTATGAAGAGTTGGCCACATAAGAGCACCAACAAGCAGGCTTAAGACTGAATGGAATGTAGGCAAAACATTTATCCAAATGAGATTCTATTAATTTTCCAGGAGCGTGGGTGGTACAAGATAATTTACTTGAATGGGTCTCAAAGCATACATTGTCAGCCCGGGAACCAAAACACACAAATCGGAGTTTGATTTAGGAATTAATAAACAGATGTAATTTGGGGGAAATTAAAGCATTTATCAGCCTCTGTGAACCACAGGACTGTCTGTGTGAACCTAAACTACAACGCACTCTAACATATCCTCCGAGCTCAGACGTTTCTGTCCCCGTGACAGCCACTCAGCCCACAGGAAGCCTTGTTTTATTCCAACCCCTGAGAGGTCGGTAGCCGCCTCCACCACGTAGCCCTCTGCTGTTTTCCCACCCTGCAGATCACCTGCATTTACAGACAGGCAACCTTCCTGCGCAATCACCACACAGCCACCTGCTCCCACTGCCCCCAGGCTTCCTCCTGCTCAGACTCTAACACTAGTGCAAATGTAAGGCCTGGGTCCGGACCCCCCTTTGCCACTGGAGACGACGGCGACCCCAATCACCACAGGAGACGAAAACTTGCTGCAAAAGGCACGAGGTTTATTTCAGCGCGCTGGGCTCAGCTCACAGCTCATGCAAGAGCCAAAAGCTAAGCGCCTAACAGCAAAAATTTGAGGCTTATATAGGCAAAAGCTACAAGGCTACGGGGTGGGGG
>PVJC01028162.1:0-22754 GCA_004026665.1 Murina feae
ATTCCAATGACAACATGGGTACGGAAACTAGTCATAGAAATGAGAGAAGTTAAAGGCTTTCCACTTTTATTGGTATTGATAAATAATAATAGTCAATCCATTGATAATACAAGCCTTAGAATACCTCTTGTTGAGTCAGGGGAATAGGATCTATTAATCTAATTAGGCATACTCCACATTTTAAAAATAAAATGTTTTGCATATATTTTTTTGTAATTAAATCTAAAAACTGTATAATTTTGAGAAGTAGCCTTCATAAACCTTGAGAAAAAAAATTAAGACTGTTTGATAGAATTAAATGTTGACTAAATTTGGATTTGTTTGAAAAAAATGTAGAGGCCCTCTGACTCAGTAAGAAACATGTATTATACTACTTCAAATATACAGTGTACTGATGACTTGGGGGATCTTTTCTCTTGCCACTGCATATTTCTCTTTGGTCATGCTCATTTATAAGTACATAAATTCCTTTTATTTTTCTTATTAGGAAAACTAATGAACTATTTCCAGAATATACAGTATACTGCTTTGTCTTAAGGTTTATAAGATAATTAATCAAGATTCTTGGCAAAACTAAGTACAAAAGAATGAGTTGTATTTAGCATATCAAGTATATATCAGTAATAAAAGTTATTTGATATCCTGAAAAGTGTTTGGCTTTCAATTTTGTTTAAATGGCTAATTTATATTTGATGAAGATAGGCTTTACTTAGCCCTGCATAGGCTCTTTCAGATTTCTCATAATCCTCAGCATTGTAAACGAAATTAAGTCCAAAATGGTAGTTACTGATGCACAGTATTATAAAAAAAAATAAACACTGAAAATTTTATTTCTTAACTAGAGGCCTGGTGCATGACATTTGTGATAGAAGGGAGGGGTCTCCCTCAGCCCAGCCGGCACTCTTTCTAATACAGACCCCTTGGTGTTGGACCAGCAGTCAGACATCCCACTTGCAATCTGGGACCGCTGGCTCCTAACCGCTCACCTGCCTGCCGTCCTGATCACCCTAACTGCTCTCACCTGCTGGCCTGATCACCCCTAACTACCTCTGCCTTGGCCCTGCCACCATGGCTTTGTCTGGAAGGACATCCAGTCTAATTAGCATATTACCTTTTTATTAGTATAGATTGTATTTTCCCCACTAAAAAAATATGTGTTTTTACTTAAGCACATAGTTTTCTATGTGTATGTGTGAGTATGAACATAAATACACACACATACTAATAGTTTGACATCATAACTAGTATAAAATACTGACTCCTGCTTTTCTACTTAGCCATTTATAATAAACATTTTCCTATAACTAAACACTCTGTATAATATGTCTGTGTAATATGAATTTATCATAATTTACTTAACAAATTTTTCATTGTTGGACATTTTCTTATATATAAGTTTCTAGGGAACATCTGTGTGCTGCATTTTAATCTGCATGTTAGCTTATTGACTTAGAATAGATTCCCAGCTGTGAAACTACCAGGTCAAAAATTTTTCCAATATTTCTTTTCACTGTATTCTATCAGTAAAGATATATAAATATGTTTTATTGTTCATTTATCAGACTTATATCATTTTTATTTTTGCTATTTATAAGTGGAATATCATTGTTTTAGTTTGCATTTTATAGGTGACTATTGAGGTTGATATTTAAAAACCTGTCTTTTATGCCTTTGTCTTTTAGGGTTTTAGGAATTCTTCATGATGAACATTATATCTTTCTTTCCTAAGGATTTTATTCCTGTCCATCATATTGTGACAGATATTTTTCACACTTAAGCATTTACTTTTTAGTTATGTTTTTTACTTTTAATTTGGAGAAGTACATTTTTAATGCCATCCAACAATATTAAAACACTGATTATTTTGTGCAAAGAACTCTTATGGCAAATGGAATCTTACATGTGCATCACCTGAATAATAGATATCACTAGTAGTTTAATATTTAATCTGTGGCATATAGTTAGCTTTTATTTTTGGAATAGCATCCCTTTAAACCTACAACTAAGGGGAGGCAGATGGCTAAGTTGTTTTCCACTTCCCTGAAAATATCCAAGATTGGAACCAGTTTTATCATTCTTTAATGGAGGCTGGCAATGTCAAGATGGTTTGTGGCCATGTCAAGATGTCGAGTCAGTGCCCAGGTCATTGCTTGTTAAAGATGCTGTTCTTTGGACGAGTGGAAGACCCATCAACAGGATCCTAACAATTTCTGATGCCTCCTCATATCCCTTGAGGACAGTGCAGAACATTTTGTTCTTCAGAAAATATTCAAGCATCTTTCCTTCTGTTACAGCCTATTTGCTTATTCTGTTACTATTTGCCTATTTGTATTATTGGTCTGTACTTAACACATTTTTTTTGCGGGAAACAAGTAAAATCGGATCCACCAGGGAGACTGTCAATGGACATGAGGAAACATACATTGGAACCTCTAGTTGGAACCGGCAAAAATAAAAATGTTTTATGTTGTTGTCGTGTGTGTGCCGCTCATAAACTACGCAGTGAAACGCAGTACATGTGCAAGTTTTGTAATGTATCCCTGCACAAAGGAAAGTGTTTTGAACACTACCACATAGTGAAGCACGCAATTTGGCGGGAAAATGCCCGATTACAAAGTGTTAAAAGAAAAGGAAAGAAAAGAAAAGAAAACAAAAGAATACTTTGGGAAAAGGTCATTTTAAAAAATCAATATGTCTTTGCTTTATGTGTCTACTAGTGGCTCAGGGCACGGATTTGTGCATATTGAAAGGAAATTAATTAGAAGAAATATTTTAATATCACTATTCCCCCTTTCTCTATAATAGAAGTGTCAACCAAATTTGTGATCAACGATGACAGATTGAAACACATGTGTGTGATTGGCGCCAGTGAGAGCTGTATATGTATTGCATGTGTGTGAGTCAACTTAGCCTTTTTATAGATATAGAGTAAACTTGCTTAATTAGATCTGCTTTCTGATGTAGCTAAACTATTTCCACCCCAGTGAAGCACCCCAACTTCTTTTTCAGGTAATTGTCAGCAACACAGCAGTAAATATCAATGTGAAGCAGATTATTATTATAGATCACACTGGGAGAAGAAAGGGTAAAATATTTAACTGCAGCAGTGTTTGACTATATTCTGTGCAGTGAGAAAACTTGAAGTCATTTTCAAAGTCCACCATTTCTTACTTCTTTTCAGTTGGGTCAAGTTTCTAAGCTTTCTAAATCTGTTTCCTGGCTAATGAAAAGAAAATAGGATTCCACTGAGTCTCCTATCTACCTACTCCAGGGCTTCTGTGAGGATCAAATGAGGTGAGGCACAGGAAAACTCTTCACAGACATTTGTTAAAGTGTGAAATGTTTGCACTTTAGACTGGCTATAAAGCGAGTCATGTTCCTGGACTGAAGAAACTGTAAGGTGGCTAGTTGCTAGGGAGAAGAAGCAGAGTGTTGCTACGTGACATCATTATCTGGATGAATACTTAGCACATTAGCTTTTTATATAAATAGATATACTCTCCTATTAGTTATTGTATATCTACTAGAGGCCCAGTGCACAAAAATGAGGGGGGGTCCCTCAGCCTGGCCTGTGCCCTCTCGCAGTTTGGGACTCCTTGGGGGATGTCCACCTGCTGGCAAGCCTGGCCATCCTGGATGAGGGGCTGATGGCCATTTCAGGCTGTCCACAGCCATTCCAGGTTCGAGTCCCTACCAGGGTGCCTGGCCATCCTGGGTGAGGGGCAGAGGGTCATTTTAGGCTGCCTACAGCCCCTTCAGGGTTTGGGTCCCTCCTGGGGTGCCTGGCCAGCCTGGGTGAGGGGCAGAAGGCCATTTCAGGCTGCCCACAGTCCCTTCAGGGTTTGGGTCCCACTGGGATGCCTGGCTGGAAACAGGTATCTGGGATTTATTCTATTTTTATAATTGAAACTTTGTTGTCTTGGTCCCCCACTTGAAGCCTGGGTTGCCCCCGGCAACCCAAGGGCCCAGCCTGGCAGGTATGTGGGGTTTGTTTATCTTCTATAATTGAAACTTTGTAGCCTGGAGTAGAGCTCAGGGCCCACAGGGCCCTGGCTTCCTCCATTGCCCAGGGCAACTCCAGCTCTGTGGCTGCCGCCATCTTAGTTGAGCTAATTTGCATATTTACTCCTGATTGGTTGGTGGATGTGGCTTGTGGGTGTAACTGAGTGAGAGTCAATTAGCATATTACTCTTTTATTAGATTAGATTTTACATGAATGTATAGTTTTTTTCAAATATGGGTGACTCTATTTTGACAAACCATTAATAATTCCCTATTCTTTCACTGTCATTTCTTATTTGTTGTGTCATTCCTTAATTTTCACCAATCATAAACTGTTTTCCTTCCTCATACATTTTGTCTCCCTGAGAGCCTCAGAATGTGAATCCATCTCCAGTCTGTTCTGATTTATAATCATCTCCTTCTTGTATGATTTCCTCATTGGTACCTCGTGCCTTCTGTTATTCTCTTCTAGGTATCATTTTAACTCACTTTTCCCCACCCTGGTCACACTATTGGCCACTATCATATGAAATGTCTGGCCCTGTGAAATAAGCATATATTCTGTATGTGTGCATACATTTTACTAAAGCCACTAATAGATACCACTCCTATGCACACATATGAGATGGGCAAATACCAATGTCTGTGATTCAGCAAGCATCTCTAAACATGCCTAAAGACATACTTTTTCCTTGTCAGTTAATTACTGTACCAAATGGCCTCCATCTTTCCCAGAAGAGCTCAGAGAGTTTCGATACTTTAACCAACCCAATCTAACAATTCAGGAAAAGTCAATTCAGTGACATTAAATTAAAAGATGTACTGCCACATTTGTAGTGTCTCTAAAGTGACATTTTTTTGAGACCGGGCTGGTAATCCTAATTTGACATTATTTTAGCTGGAATTTTTTTGGTTCTTTTCCAGGCCATAAAGTTTTCTGTAAAATGGAAGTAATTACCCATTTAATTACAGTTTCAAAAATTTACATTTTTGAGAAACTGGCTTTTTCTCTTGTCACACTATAGCCATAATTGCTATATTGTCTGCTGTTAATTTCCATTTTTAGTTGAGCTTTAAACATTCAGCCAGAGGATGGTCCAAAAGGAGAGTCTATAGCTATCTCAGTAATTGGTAGGAAAGGATGATTTTTTTATTGCTATTTTAGCAGTAGGGAAGTCTACCCAACAGGGCTTGGGAAAGAACTGATAACCTTCAAAACAGGTTCTTCACTTTGGGGCTGTGATAAGAAAAACAGAACAGAAGTTAGGAATGGAAAAATTAGAAAAGACAGATGGTGACAGATTATAATAATTTTTAGGATCCCTCAAATTGTCTGAAATTTATGCTAGAATATTTTTTTTACCAGTTAGGGCAAAATGTCATGCTTATTTTGAGTTCTTGTCAACACATTTAATGCATTTATGCTGGACCTTGGATTCTGTTATCTTTCTTTGGTTCTTCAAGGACTTTTCGAAAGCCTACACTGGGCTTGTCAGTGTTTTCAGCAACTGATAAATTTTAACATTATAAACATTTTCTAAAACATTTTCTTTTAAATCTCTCTGGGGAAAGACAGGAAAGTAAGATGACTGATTCTTAGATTATCTGCATTTAGAGCAACCCTCTTTTAGTTGCAAAAACATAGTGATGATGTCTTCAATGTGAGGCAGGGGGAAGATTTCAGTGAGTACAGCAGCTGTTGATTCAAATATAGTTTATATATCCCTTCTCTGGTTTCTCTTAGGTGAATTAGCAGCTTTAGTTTACTATGAAAACTAGCTATGTATAAGATGATTCTATAGAACTAATTCTCAGAAATATAAGGTACATACGAATATCTGGCATAATCCGGTGACTATGAAAAGCTCCAATGAAACACTCATCTCATCGTGATCTTCAATGTTTCTGTTGCAATTACGGTCATAGTGTCGATAATAAAACTGATTTGACATGTGATTGAAAAATGTAAAAATGCTTTATGTTCTCTGGAGAAAAATAAATGATTCCTTATAAATGAGAAACTTCAAAATGAAAGCACGTAAACTACCAGCTATAAACGGCACAGCATGACTCTTAAACTTTGTAAAATGAAATTTTTTGAGTGTTGATTTTTGAGTTCTCTGACTAAATGAGATTTGTCAGTGAAAAAAATACCCAGTTACATTGACAATATATTATAATTGGATGTTTTGCATGTTTTATCAATTAACTATCTTTAGTCTATTTTTCCTAGGTGCCCAGTAATGTGCTAAAAGCTGTGCATTTAATGCACTCTTAATTTTTATGTTATTTTAATTTGCTATGTGTAGAGATATGAAGGACCAAATAAAGAGACATGAAACTTTTGGAGGGGGGAAAGCACATTTTTAATTCAGGCATCTCCTACTGGAGATTAGTTTAGGTTAAATAAACTAAAAAATGTGCATCAGAGTTTTGGAAGTCAAACGTAGAAGCCACCCACCATTTGGGGAAAATGATCATTTAAGCTCTTACACTAAGTATTTCATGTTGAATAAGACATGGATGAAGGGTCATTAATGTATGTCATTTGTGATGTTATCCAGGGGGAAGATGAATCAGAGGAAAATAGTGCTTGGAGGTTTGAGGGAGAAAAATAGATCCAGTAGTTAGTGTCAACCCTGTATACAATAGCTTTGAGTAAACATAGCACAGGGTTAGAGCAAACAAAAGGTTGAGAGATCAAGAAGACCCCTGTTCCACGGGAATCTCTAAATTTTTTCAAGAAGTATAATTTCAGCCCTGGCCAGATGGTTCAGTTGGTAGGAGCATTGTCCCATGCACCAAAAAGGTTGTGGGTTCAATTCTCTGTCAGGGCACACAGCTAAGTTTGTGGGTTCCATCCAGGTTGGGGTGCATACAGGAAGCATTCAATCAATATTGATCTCTCACATTGATGTTTCTGTCTCCCCCTTCCATTCTCTCTCTAAAAAAAAAATCATTAAACATATTCTTGGGTGAGGATAAAAAAGAAAAGAACTATAGTAATTTCATTGAATCAAAATTTTATTTAGCTCCAGGATAGATGCTAAACAATTTTTTTATTAAACTAATAAATGGATGCCCCCTTAGTGCACTGAAGGCAAAAGCAATGGTAGACAATTAGCAATAATCACACAAAACAATTGAGAGGGGCTGTCAAATGTGGACCATAAACAACAATTGACTTAAGAATTCAGTCATTTAAAATATTTGAAGGATATAACTTACAGAAAAATCCAGGGAAAATCTAAAAATACTGCTTAGGGTGGTAACATGAGGCAAGAATAGATATCGCTTTAAGGAAAAAGTGGCTTTTGAGCTGGGTAGAATTTTTTTAAATCTTTATTGTTCAGATTATTACAGATGTTCCTTTTTTTAACCCCCATAGCTCCCCTCCACCTGGTTCCCCCATACCCCGTGTCCTTACCCCCACCACTGTCTTCATCCATAGATGTAAGATTTTTGTCCAGTCTCTTCCCATACCCCTCACACCCCCTTCCCCCTGAGAATTGTCAGTCCATTCCCTTTTTATGCCCTCACTTCTATTCTATTCACCAGTATATTCTGTTCATCATATATTTCTATTGATTTAATTGTTATATTCACTGGTTGATAGATATGTATTTGTTGTCACTTTGTTGTTCATAATTTTTACTTTTACCTTTTTCTTCTTCTTAAAGAATGCCCTTCAAAATTTTAAATAATCCTGGTTTGGTGGTGATGAACTCCTTTAGCTTTTTTTTGTCTGTGAAGCTCTTTATTTGACCATCAATTTTACATGATAGCTTTGCTGGGTAGAGTAATCTTGGTTGTAGGTTCTTGCTATTCATCACTTTGAATATTTCTTGCCACTCCCTTTTGGCCTGCATGGTTTCTGTTGAGAAATCAGCTGACAGTCGTATGGGTGCTCCCTTAAAGGTAACTGTTTTTCTCTTGCTGCTTTTAAGATTATCCCTTTGTCTTTTGCCCTTGGCATTTTAATTATGATGTGTCTTGGTGTGGTCCTCTTTGGATTCCTTTTGTTTGGGATTCTCTGTGCTTCCTGGACTTGTAAGTCCACTTCTTTCACCAGCTGGGGGAAGTCATTATTTCTTCAAATAGGCTTTCTATAACTTGCTCTCTCTCTTCTTCTGGCACCCCTATAATTCTGATTTGGTATGCTTGAAGTTGTCCCAGAGGCTCCTTACATTATCTTCATATTTTTGGATTCTTTTTTCTTTTTGCTTTTCTGGTTGGGTGTTTTTTGCTCCTTCGTATGTCATATCTTTGACTTGATTTTTTGCAATCCTCTAGTCTACTGTTGGATCTCTGTATATTATTGTTTATTTCAGTCAGTGTATGCTTAATTTCTGATTGGTCCTTTTCCATTTTTTTTGGTATTTTTATTAAGATCCTTGAAGGTCTCACTTAGTTCCTCGGAGGTTCGTAGAAGATTCTTGAGTAGCACTATCACTGTGGTTTTGAACTCTATATCCAGTCGTTTGCTTTCCTCCATTTCTGTCATTTGTGACCTGTTTTTTTGTCTCCGCATTTTGGCTGCATCCCTGTGTTGATAGAGTGGCTTTCTGTGCTAGGTGTCCTATAGGGCCCAGTGATTCAGCCTCCCCAATCACCTGGGGTGGACACTCTTAGTGTACGCCTTTGAGGGCTGGGTGCACCGTCTCATTGTAGTTAAGTCTTGATTGCTGTTGGTGTCACTGAAAGGAAATGACCTCCAGGCCTTTCTCTTCATTGTTTAGGATTTGGAATTTTTGGAGTTCTGTCCCAGCTGCAGCATGTTAGGTTAGGCTTGCAGGCAGACAGGCACACAGCTTGGGTGGGGTTGTCAATTGGGTGGGGTGGGGTCTCAGAATCACCGGGGTGGAGCAACCCATGATGGCTGCCCCTCAGCTGGCTCTGCGGCTTTTCCCCATTTTGGCGTCTCCATGCCCTGGTGTCTGTGTGCCCCTAAGTCCCCAAGTCTCAGAGCTCCACGTCAGTGATCTCTATGAACAGCTCTGCTAGAACGCCACTTGTCTTCTGCCCTGTTGCCAAACCGCCCACAATGTGTTGAGTGCAATCCCGGAGCTTGTAAACCCCTTCCAAGCTGCGAACCCAGGTACCGCCGCCGCCACCATTTGCCACCATTTCGCGTGAGTCCATATCTCTCTGTTTTGGTGCCAGGAACTTCTATTCAGTCTCAATGCACTCCTTCTCTTGCTTTCTAGTTGTAAAACTTCCACTCCCTTGGTTCTGGAGGATGGCCATTTAGCTTTATAGTTGTATTTTTTAATGTGGTTGTGGGAGGCTGCACATTCAGGTATATGCCTTATGCCACCATCTTGGTTCTCTTTCTGGGTAGAATTTTTATATTCAGAAATGTGCATGTGTGTGTAGAGAAAAGCGGGGAGAGAAATAGTGGCTCATTTCAGATCGAGGGAATTTATTTTTCCATTCTACATTTATTGATTGTCCCTTGTGTACTAAATACTAAACTAGATGCTGGGAACACAGGATAAGAAGAATTTTAGTTCTTATCTTTGAAGAGCTCCCACAGTGAGGGAAGCACATGTGTGAGGATTGTGGTTGTTGTGTGCTAGAGGCTGGCCCTTGGTACTGTAAGGCCTGAAGGGGTGCCTCTTCCACACAGCAGCACCAGGGTGGGTGGGGTTCACCTCAAGGCTCTTCAACCCACTGACAGCTAGGTGAGATGCGTAACCCAGGTGCATGTTGTTTGTTTGCAGCCTTTCTTATACTCTGCTTTGTACTAAAGTTATTGACATATTTATCTTTTCTTAAGACCTTAAGTTCATGGAGGCCATATTGTTAGGTTTTATCATCTTTTATTCCTTTGTGGTGTCTAGAACAGGGCCTTGAATGCACAGTGGACATTAAAGAATTTTGAGAAGTAATTAAATTTTTTTTTGGAAAATGAAACATCTTGTAGGAGGCATGTCTCTGAGACAGGTGTTCTGTTCCTCCATGTTGTTAGACTCACTAATTCAGGCTGTCACAGTTTTTATAACGGTGTTGTATGTCTGAAGTCAAAGATAACTAGTGTGGTATTGAAGCCACCTTTGGCCCTCGATATTATTTTTGAAGTATGAAAACTGCAGCGATATTAAAGTTCTCATTGCTCTGTGGCTATGCTTTTTCTTAATAAGGATGGGGGGAGGGGAGGAGTGAACATTAGCAAGCCACTCTGTTCATTTATTTTTTAAAAGGCACTTGTTCAAAAATTCAGTTTTTACCCCAACTTCACATTCAATTTAAGTTTATTTCTACCTACAAGATGCTAAGTCAATATTCTGAGATTGCTTAGGAGGCTTCTTATTTTTCTCAGCTGTAAACCCAATTACCTTTCAAATGATTTTACAGCTGACAGTAAATGGTCCATGAAGTATATGAGTAAAAATGAGAGCAAGCGCTTCATGCTTAATTAGCTGTAATGGTAGTCAGTGTAATGGACTGGAGTTTCAAAACTAACTGTTGACAAATTATTTAGTGACCTCATAAGATTTTGTTATGGTTTCTACAAAGGTATCATTTGCTGGTGTTATGTCACACATCTTACCCTAGCTTGTAACTTATGATGTTTTATTTTATGTAAACAAGTATCTGTATGTCTTTGGAATATGAAAGTCTATAGAGAAAAAGTTTAAGAAGAAAGAGCTATGGCTTGGATTCATCATTGTCATAAAAAGCCTTTGAGAATGTTATTTCTTTGGAAAATGTAACTTAAATATCTACCATTGCATATCCTGTTTCATGGAAATGGTATAACTGTACAGCTTCTTCCAGTTCTTCTAGGGTGTGTGTAAATCTCCTCTGTCACTATGGAAACATACTAATTATATAATTTCTTAAATAGTTCCTTATGACACCTTTGAGAATAATCATGTTTTCTGAATTGCTGTGACTCAGATTGTTTGTAGCCAGGTCTGAACTCATGGGGAAGGGAGGGAGCAAGTGTAGTACTAAGTGAGCATCCTGTTTACATGAAGTTGTTCAACCAACATGTCTTCACTGACACCAGCTTTTTCTTCAAAGCTCTATATTTCATCAGAGATGCTGAAATCACTCTGTCTCTTTCACATGTGCTCTATGAGATGTTTCAAATGCTTTTTAAATCTTGGAGTTTGGTGATGGCATTTAAACAGTTTCATAAACATGGAAATCCAGTCATGAGATATGCTGGTCTTCATTTGTCAAAGTTTGTATAAATAGACCAGAAAGGAACTCAAGGTCATTTTTATTGCAACCCATCATTGACGACATTGGGAAATTGGTGTGCCACATCACCCTAGGAACTTGTGTGGAAGTGAACTTGGAGACAGGTAATAGCTCTTAGTTTTCACTAAGTGGGGTTGAGTTCACATCAGCTTTTCTTCAAGAGAAGCAGTGGGATAGACATCTTCCTCTGCTGCTCCTCCTCTGCCTCCATTTTCCTGAAACTTAATTTCCTTATTCATAAATTCTAAACAGAATTGATTGTTTCCTTCTCTGTAATTTTTTGTGTATATTTGTCTATGTTGACTAAGTAATTTTCTAGTTGTAGGAGGAAACTTTTGGCAGGTTCTTTTTTTTATGACTTTCTTTCCTAAATGAGTAGGCCTTTACAAAAAGTCACACGCTTAAGAAGTAACAGCAGAATCCCCCTTAATCAGCTAAGAAGTGGGTTAACTGATGCTCTCCATTGAGTCCGTAAAGTCTACACTCTAATGCCTGTGACATTCTAGAAGGCTGTTCGTTTGTACACCTGTGTGCTTCAGTTCCCCTTGGGATGGTGTCTGTTTACTGACCCCTAAATCTGTTGATGACAGCTGTCATTGATATTTTATGATATAATTATTATGTAAACTAATATAATATAGACAAGTAAAGAAAACTGCTTATATGAAAACTAAAATAGGATGCTAGTCAGTTTGCTAAAGAAAAATTGTTGACTAAGGCATGCCTGAGCCATCATAAAACATTTGGAAAAATGTAAATGACTAAGAATTATAGATTGATTCTTAGCTCAGATTGCTTTTCAAGTGTTTTTAATTTTTCAATCTATATAATAAAAGCCTAAGCGACCATTAAGGCAAATGACCAGAAAGACAGGTCACTATGATGTGCACTGACCACCAAGGGGCATATGCTCAATGCAGGAGCACCCCCCTGATGGTCAGTATGCTCCCACAAGAGAGAGCACTGCTCAGCCAGAAGCTGGCTCATGGCTGGCGAGCACAAGCTGCGGGTTCCTCTCCCACCTCCGCAGCAGCGCTAAGGAGCAGCGAGCCAAGAGGTAAGGAGAAGCAAGTAGGCAGGCTGTAAGGAGTGAGCAATCCTGGATTGCGAGAGGGATGTCTTCCTGCCAGATGAGGCCCGATCCTCCTGGGGATTGGGCCTCAGCTGGCAGGTGGACATCCCCCAAGGGGTCCCAGTGCAGGCCAGGCTGAGGGACCCCCTCCTCCCCCAGTGCATGAAGTTTGTGCACTGGACCTGTAGTTTATTATAAAGAAATGGAACTGGACGTCATCTATGATGCTTAATGGCTATGCTTTATTATGATGTGGAAATCTAATTAGCAGACTGGTATGTAAAGCAAAGGCCTTGACCCTATAGCAAAAGAGTCACAAACTATGTGCATTTAAGTGTCTAAAAAAAGGCTTAAAGTATTATTTTTAAAGATTCTTCTTAAAGTCTTTTTTTTTCTAAATTTTTTTCTTTATGGATTAAGGTATTGACTTTAATATATTTATTGATTAAATTTTCGAACTACCTATTAGGAGTTAGTTAAGAAGGTTTCTAAGAGAGGATAAAGTGTTACCAATTGCAAAAATGTCATACTTTACACATGAGGGGTAAAAGTGAGTGAAGCGTTACAGATTCTCATGGCTCTGGGTTCCTAACACCCCATCTGGTTTGGAACTGTCTGGCCTGGACCCGGAAGAAAGTGTTTGCATCAGTGAGTCTCAGCAAATGCAAGATCAATGGCACAGGTGGGGCCGCTGTCTTTTTGCCTTAGGTTGTGCTGGAGAAATGCCTCTCAGGCCTCCTTTTTATGACACAGCCCATGCCAAAGAAAACCAGCAGTCTTTGTAAACCTTCAGCTAAGTGCAAATCACACTTATTTCTCATATATCGCATTTGTATCTTAATTCAAACTTTAATATTAAAGTTAAGGCCCACATGCATAGATACTTTAGGGAGCACTTTGGTGACTAAAGAATGTGTCCTTAAAGGTTCCACTTCTTGGGGGTTCTCACCCCTAGGTAGCAGATTGTCTCAAGGCCTTCTTGCCCAGATGACAACACTGTTATTGAGAGATGATATAAAAGCATAAATACAGGCTACCTTGTCTTTCATTACTATGCATTTTATCAACTGATTTTCAGTTTCTTCAAGATCAAATAATAGTCGGATTAATAGCTCACTATACCACCTGACATAGCACCTAAGCCTGATTAAGTGTTGAATAGATGTAGAAATAATGATCATGTCCCCAAACTGGAATATTCTGTACTTTTGTATGACAATTGTAACAGAAATTTATCTCTTAAGACAAATTTCAATTTTATCATATTGATTTGTTAAGATCTTATCTCATCCTTTTATTCATTGTGCTAACTACTGTAGATGATACTGTGTATTTTAATGTTGAGATGTGACTACATTATATTCATTCAGCTGGTTTCTCAGAACTGTCTGACTATGATACAGATATTTATATTGTCAGTAGTAAGCTTGACTGGGTGCATGTGAAATTCCTGCAGTCCTGGTCTACCTTTTCCTTTTCTGCAGATGGTTGCTCATGGACCTTCATTTGCCTCCCTCAAATATAACAGCCCAGAGGTAAATCATTCAAACAGTGTGGCCACCCTGGGAGACCTGGCACATTTTGTGGACCCTGCTGTGATACAAACCAATCAACCCAAGTCTTTTATATCTTCTTTCCATATTGTAATTCCCATGAGGTAAAATGTTAAGCTACATTAAACCTCATAAAGAGAAATTTGAGTTCATAATGTGTAACTCTTAGTAATGGTAATTAGTATCATCTGCTTCTTGAATTTGCTGGTATTTGAAAAAAGTTAAGTTTTCTCACTTCTGTTAAATATTTAAGACAAAGAACTTTTTAATAGAACATTTAGTACCTCTGACAAAACTTTGTAAGTGGCATTGATTGTATGAAGAATTATGTCAAAAGCTCACGAAACCAAAAACATAAACATAATTTATAACATAAGAAAAAAACATATTTTGAATTTCAAAGTATGAATGAAAACCTGAAGTTGAAATTTTTGCAATCAAATATCTCCTATGAATCAGCCAACATTTTGGGAAAATATTTAGAACTAAGGACAAAATATTGTTAGATGACTCTTAATTTAAGAGATGAAGAATATGTTAGGAAGCATCCACTGTATAGATATCAGTGAGCCTATGGGCATAATATGTAGATAATATTAGAAAAGATGTTAATATAGCACATACTACTAGTAATTATAGTCAGAAATGTCATCGCCCCTCTCCTGTTAGCTGATAGGATAAGTAGACAGAAAATCAGTAAGGATTTAGAAGACTTGAAAAGCAGATCAATTAACTTGGTCTATTGATGATTTTTAGAGCACTCCATCCCAAAACAATAGAATATATGTTCTTTTCAAATGCACACAGAACACTTATCAATATAAATTATAATTTGGGCCATAAAAATAAGTCTCACTACATTTAAAAATATTGCAGAATATGTTCTTTAAACAGAGTGGAATTAAATAAAAAATCAACAACAGAAAGATATCAGGCAAGTCCTCAACTATCTGGACACCAGATAGCATCCTTCTCAATAACCCATGTGCAGTGGGTTGATCTGGGGCTTCCAAAGTGCTATATCCAAAGTCTTAACCCCTAAAACCTCCAAATGTGACCTTATTTGGAAAAAGGGTCTTCGCAGATGTAATTAAGTTAAGGATCTCAGGATCAGAGAAGCTTGGATTATCCAGGTGGAGGTCCTGAACTCAAACAAAGGTGTCCTTACGACAAAAGGAGGAGGAGAAAAGGAGAGGAGAACACAGACACAGAGGAGAAGGCCATGTGAAGACAGAGGCAGCGACTGGAGTTAGAGAGCCACACAGCACATAGCACGTGGAGCCACCAGAATCTGGAAGACGCGAGGAAGGGATCTCCCCTAGAGCCTTCGGAGGCAGCATGGCCCTGCCAACACCCTCATTTTGAACTCCTGGCTTCCAGAACTATGAAAAAATAAAATTTCTTTGTTTTAAGCCACTCAATTGGTGGCAATTTGTTGAGATAGCCATAATAAACTATTACATATTGGTCAAAGGATAAATGTAAAGGGAAAGTAGGAAGTATTTTGAATGAAACGGAAGTGTATATACAACATATCAAGATATTTGCTGCATGCTCATGAAGCAGTAGTTAGGGAAAAATTTATCGCACTAGATGCCCCTCTTAGAAAAGGAGAAAGGTCTCAAATCAGTGATCCCAGCTCTACCTTAAGAAAGTAGAAAAGAGCAAATAAACCCTAAATAAGCAGAAGAAAGGAAGTAATAAAATCAAAGCAGAAATCAAGAGCATAGAAGACAGGAAAACAATGGGGAAATCAATGAAAATTGATTCTTTGAGAGGATTAGTAGCATTGATCAGCAATTTTTAACTTTTTTCATCTCACGGCACATATAAACTAATTACTAACATTCTGCAAGCATACCAAAAATATATTTTTTGCCAATCTGAAAAAAAAAATAGGTATAATTTTGATTTATTCACACCAGGTGGCTATTGTTGTGTTGGCAATTTAAGGGAAAAGAGCTCAGTGCCCCTGACTAACTCATCAGGTGTTGCATGCTTTAAAAATTCTTGTGGCACACCAGTTGAAAATTGCTGGGACTGATAAACATCTAGCCAGGATGGATCAGGAAATAAAAGAGAACACAAAAATGACCAGTACCAGGAATGAGAGGTGATATCACTACAGATTTCACAGCTACTGATGGGGAACAGGGACATAATAAAGGATAACGGAGGAGTCGGTTGGTTATTTCTCAGCTGTCTTTTCGTGTCTCCAGCCTTTAGAGAACCCCTGCCTTACCTCAGGAAAGGCCTGTGTATCCCTGAGTCAGAACTGTGGCCTCCCTCTGTGAGTGAGGTTTTGTAGGATCTAATCCATTACACCCGCCCACATGGAGCGTTTCACATTTTTAAAAGTTTGGCTTGCTCCTTACCCTGTCAATGGCAGATGTGCTCTTCTCCTTAAACTGTGGATAAAAAGCAGCCATGGGGTTGTTTGTTCAAGAGGAAGGATTTCTTCTCTTCTGGAATTCAGCTAATTTAACATTTGTTCTACCTCCCAGTTCTCTGGGGATTAAAATAAACAAACAAGAAAACATAGTTTTGGAACTAATTTGGCTTGTTCTTATTGTGAAGTTAGGAGGGATAGATTGTCATAACAAAATACTACAGACTGAGTGACTAAAATCACAGGAATTCTAGAGGCTAGAAGTTCAAGATCAAGGTGTTGGCAGGTTTGGCTTCTTCTGAGGCATCTCTCCATGGCTTGTCGATGCTGACCTTCTCACTGTGTCCTCACATGGTTGTCACACTGTCTCTGTGTCCCATACTGCTTTTCTTATAATGACACCAGTTATATTAGACTACAGGCCTGGTGCATGAAAATGGTGCACTGGGGTGGGGAGGTCTCTCAGCCCGTCCTGTGCCCTCTCACAGTCTGGGACCCCTTGGGGGATGTCTTCCTGCCAGCTTAGGCCCACTTCCCCCAGGCATTGGGCCTAAGCCGGCAGTCAAACATTCCTCTCAAAATCCGGGATCCCTCGCTCCTTATTGCCTGCCTGCTCATTCCTTACCTCTTGGCTTGCTGCTCCTTAGCACTGCCATGGAGGTGGGAGAGGCTCCCACCACAGCCGCTGCACTCAGCAGTCATGAGCCTGGCTTCTGGCTGAGCGGCACTCTCCCTGTGGGAGTGCACTGACCACCAGGGGGCAGCTCCTGCATTGAGCATCTGCCCCCTGATGGTTAGTGAGCATCATACTGACTGGTTGTTTTGGTTGTTCTGCTTTTATTATATAGAATAGAGTCTATGCTAATTAAGTTAGTATGACCCAGGTTTAACTTAATTACTTTTTTAAAGACCCTATATCCACATGCAGTCACATTATGAGGTACTGGAGGTTAGGGAGGGCTTCAACATGTGAATTTTGACATAACCCAATTCAGCCTGTAACATCCTACTTGATCTGGCTCTCCATTACTTCCTTCACCTCATATCCTACTACCTAAACTCTTAATCTGTCTGGCTGTGCCAGCCTCATCACTGATCTTAGGAAATGTCAGTCATATTCCCATTATAGGGCATTTTTACTGGCTGTAAATTTGCCTGGGGTAGTTTTCCCCTCAAGATCTCCACTTGACTCATTCTTCCATTTCCTTCAGGATTTTGTACAAAGGTTACCCTTCCTTTGAAACCTACCTTAACCCTCTTATTTAAAAGTGTAATCCTAATGTTGCTGCACTATTTATTCTCTCCAGTACAGTTGAACCTTGAACAATCCAGGTTTCAACAACCCAGGGTCCACTTATATGTGAATTTTTTTTCAATAAATACTATAAATGCATTTTTCTTCCTTACTATTTTCTTAATAACATTTTCTTTTCTCTAGCTTTATTGTAAGAATACAGACTATAATATTTCTACAAAATGTGTTAAATCTATTGTTTGTGTTATTGGTAAGGTTTCTAGTCAATAGTAGGCTATTAGTAGTTAAGTTTGGGAGACTAAAAATTATATGTGGATTTTCAATTGCATAGGGGGTTAGCACCTTAACCCCCACATTGGTTAAGGGTCAACAATACTGGATACCTTCTAATCTAACATACAATTTAATGATTTATTAAAGTGTATTATCTTTCTCTATCCCACTAGTATAAGAGTTCCATAAGGGCAGGGATTTTTATTTCTTTAACTCATTGATATCACAATATCCATATGTGCCTGACACATATTGGACATTCTATAATGATTCAGTAATAAATGAATTAAGATAGTACATTTCTGGTGACGACTGGCTCCATTGGTTTCTAATCCAGAGTTCATAATTTTTTTAATGAGATATTACTTTGAGGAAAAATAATGATTCCACTGCCACTGAAGCTTTGGAAGTTCCATATTAGACTAAATTGAACAAATTATAGGATTTCCAATCTATAATATCCTAAATTTATTGGTGAAGTGGAGATCAAATGTAGCATAATACAAGTGTTTTTCACCATGCTCTCCTTTTTTTCTCGAATCATTTTGTGTGACTAGTTCCTAAGATTAATATTTATTATAACTCATCTAAGGTAATATATATTTTTTAGATTTCTCCCTCTCATTCTTTTAAGAGACTCAGTGTTATGCCACATGAATTTTAATCAATTTAGTTTCTTCACTCCAAGAATGATAATGACTTCTTTGTTTCAAATGTTGAAAATATTGTTTGAAGCAATGTTTTTTCTATTGTAACACAATCTCTTGTTCTTACTTTTTCTGTTACTTATCCTTTCTTTTTCTTTTCTTTTCTGAGTTTTGGTTGTGTTAAAAACTGTATGAGATATGTTCTCCTTGAAAATATATCCTCCTTCCTCATAGAATTTTTAGTTGGAAAATGCTGGCAAAATCTTTTTCAATATTCAAAGTTGGTTTGTTTAGGGGTGGTGGTGCAGTGTGAGTATGCACACAGAATTAGTAAAGGAAAGCCAGATTTGAAATGTGTTTTCTTGAGTTTGAATGAGGATAAAAGGAAATAATTGTCTGAATAAAGAAAAGTAAATGAAATAGAAAAAAGAGGAAGAAGAAATGTGGAAATGATTGAAGAATATTCAGGGGGGAAAAAGGGAAGAGCATAGGAAAAACAAGTGGAGAAAGACTTTATAGAGAGAAAAATGAGAAGAGGATGGATAGAATTAACATTTATTAAGTATCAACCATGTCCCAGACTTTGTGCTAGTTGATCCCTTTAATAATCTTCTGAATTGAATATTATTATCCATTATTTTGTATACAGCCAGTTAATAATTTAGTGCTTAAACTTCTCTGGTCTTAGTACACACAGAAACAATACATATATTTTAAGGGCATTTAAGATTAACCATAGGCCATTAGCTTAAGGCCTTTTTTTGGCTCCTGAGGTTGACAGGATCAACATCTCTGCAAACTATAATCTATTCTCAGTCCAATTAGTTGACAAGATATAAAGTAAACTATTCAAGGTCACAGTGAGAAAACTAAAGTTTGAATTCAAGTTTCTCAAAGTTCATGGTCCACCTTTTTCAATAGCACTAAGGTTATAAAGATGAATAATACATGTCCTGTGCTTAAGTAAGATAGAGATAATAGAAAAAGAGCCAGAAGTGATAGGATCTAGATTTATTAGGAAATGAAGAGAAAAAGAATTATTCAACTTGTTTCTCAGGAGTGAATAGAAGTTTGTCAGGTGGAATTAAAAAGAGAAGAGGGAGAAAGCAGCACAAGCAGTGGGAACCACATGTGCAAAGGCATTGGGTTGGGGGAGCAGCAAACTACTTGGTCTGGCTATAGCCCTGGTCCAGGTGAGAGGAGAAGGGAGTAGTTGTTGAGGCTGGACAGAAGGACTGGGTCAGATGGGAGCACTGAAGGGGAATGGGTGGGTGATAGCTGTACTGTAGAAACGACAGTGGGGAGAGATAAGAGGAAAAGATTAAAGTGCTCTGGGACATACAATTAGTACATTTAGTGACTTTTAGGAATGGTGAATAAAGGATGACTATGATTTCTGTCTTGGTTTCCTTGGAGGCTCATGGCTCCTTAGTGAAATGCTGAAATAGAGAAATTGGAGGAAGAACAGGTTTCAGCAGGCAGAACAAGAAGTTTGGTACTGGACTTGATGATTTTGCAAGACTTTGTAGTAGGGGGGAAGATGATTATTTAGTAGACAGGTAGAAGTCTGTTCCTGAAACAGAGTGGAGTGAGCAGTTGTAAATTTAATTCCCCCTCCCTGTATGTATATCTCTTTTCAATATTCCTCCCTAAACCACATTAATAATGCTGGCTATTAGCTTAAAACAGTTAAAGATTTAACCTAAAGATTTAAAATGCTCGTAACTGGCAGCACGTGTTTCCCATGTTAGTTCAGTAATTATGATCACAGTGTCCTCTTCAACACTGGCCTCCAAGCCTAGGGAATTGTGGTCTAAGGATTACACTGGATAGACTTCTGTTATCTCAGGAAGCCCTTGTTTCAGGTAATATGCATATTTAGTTAGTAACATTCATAATTAACATGTATAGAGCCTTTAATGTGAGGCAGGCACTATTACAAACGATAAACATTTTTCAACTCACTCAGTTCTCACAACAGTGCTGTTTATTGAAGCGGGGTTAAGTAACTTTGTTAGGTCTATCATGTATCCTGTTCTCAGACATTGAGTGCTGAAGGTTCTTGTAATTTCTGACGTTTGGTGATAGGAGCCTAAGGCCATAAGATATAGCTCTCTCTGCCTCAAATTATATTGAGCAATTTGTTTTGAACTTGTTCCTGATTTGCTTCTTGAAAATTGTATTTGAGCAATTGTGAGTAATTTGGTAACGTTTTGTATAATTTCTGTTCTTTAAGGGATAACTTTTACCATATTCTTTAGTTTACTTATCATATTAAAGAAGTGAGGAGTCTGCTTCCAGGAAGATGGAGTGCACATCCTGTTAAGTTTTCAGTATTCCTCCTGTTAAGTACAGCTACAAATCACACACACACACACACACACACACACACACACACACACACACACAGATGGCAAGAAGAAGGAAGGCTTTTTAAGGACCTTAAGACCCTAAGAACAACATGGTGGTAAGTTCCCTTTACTTTTCTCATGTATTTCAGACTCAGAGCTGAAGAAGCTAGAAACTCAAAGATCCCAATGGGCACAGATCAAAACAAAACAAAACAAAACAAAAAAGCAAAACAAAACAAAAAACAAAACAAAACAATAAAACAAAACACCTCCACAAAAGCCTGCTCTCTCTAACCAAAGAATCAGGAAAGGGGCAGTCTAGCAAGACAGACAACTCTTAGACAATAACTGTCCTATTCTGGACAAACCACAGAGACTCACTTCCACCCATGGCAACAAGGGCCACGTGGGAAGCCTAGATGTTCATCTTTGTGAAGCTGTAATAAGGTGCTCACTGGGAAAAGACCAAGTAGGGGACAAGGACTTTTATCTCTACTTGCTTCCATTCACCACAGTGCGAGTAAAGGCTTTGTGGGGACCTTGGTCTTCCGAACCCACCTGTCAGTGGGATGTCATTAGAGGAGCTCTAGTGAACAGTCTCCTTTCCCCATGGCCCAGTAATAATAAGGCCATGCCCATCACAGGGAGACCATGTTGGGAGCTAGAACTCCCAAAATTCTTACCCCTACCCAACAGAAGTGAGGACCATCCCATTAGGATGCTTAATGGGGGACTTGGATTTCTGCCTCCACGTGGCAATCATGGGCAGCATCTATCAGAGATATATACTTAAAACAGAAGGTTTAGATAAGATATTGAGTCTTATCTACTCTATAAAAGCGAAATATTAAAATTAACCGTTTCTCCGAGACAGGGTAAGCCACGCCCACCAGCCAATCAGAGCGGCTGTATGCAAATTAGCCCAGCCAACATGGCGGCCGCCACTCCCGGACCTGAGTAAACAGCCCTTTCCATTGCGGCAGGAGTGAAAGTGAAGCTGCGCCCCTCAGCTCAGCTCAGCTCCGATTAAACTGCCTCTAGCAGTTTTGAAACAATGTCACAATCATAGAATCCTCCGGAGCTGAAGGAAAGAGCAGCTCCGGCCTAACCAGTAAAAGTAACAATTGTTTCATTATAGACACTGCCAGGTGAAGCAGAGGAGGCTTCAGTTAGTTAGAAGGCCGCCTTAAAGGAACAGTGTATCAATTATAGGAGAAAAAACTCCAGAATCTGTGTCCAGCCGGCCTTGCTGGGACGTTGGGTCAATGGGAGCTGTGGGCAGCCTGAAAGCCCCTCACCCAGGCTGGTCAGGCACACCAGCAGGTGGGCATCCCCCGAGGGCTCCTAGACTGCGAGAGGGCACAGGCTGGGCTGAGGGACCTCCCGAGTGCACAGAGCGGCTGCAGGGCGGGACAGCGCAGGACCCAGGACCCGTGATGGGAAAGAGGTGGCAGGGTTGGAGGGCACCGGGAAGCGGGTAAGAGGCGGCAGGGGGGGTGTCTCGGCCTGCTTGGTGGCTGCCCAGGCCCTTTGCGGGGCATCGTGGAGTGGGAAAGCAAGGCTGTAGGGGCCGGGGTCCTGCTTGGCAGCTCCCAGACCCCTTGGCGGCACCGGGAAGTGGGAAAGGAAGGCAGCAGGGGACGGGTGAGTGGGAAAGAGTTGGCGGCCTGCTTGGCGGCTTCCCAGGTCCCTTCCGGGGATCAGGGAGCAGGAAAAGGCTGGCCTGACCACGGGGCGGAGTTTTCCCTGCTTTCTGGTGGCTGGAGGAAGATGGGCAGTAGGCAAGCTTGGGAGGCAGGCTGCACCCAGCCCTGGTCACAGCTCAGAAAAGAGAACAACATGCAGGGGAGGGCAAGAGTCTGAGAGATCAACATAGAGGGGGTGCCTGCTCCAAGCCTCCACAGTGTGCCTGGGGCAGGTCCCCAGCAGGTAGACACGCACAGGAGGACTGCTCCGAGCCTCAGATGCGGCTGGGGGCAGGTCCCCAGTGGCCACACACA